>LGTU01001026.1:0-18149 GCA_001314425.1 Phytophthora pluvialis | reverse complement strand
CCACACTCGGACTAGCGATAGTCTGAGTGTTCTGAGATCGTGTTTATTGATCCCAGTTTCAAGCTCAAGGTTTCACCGTGACTTAGGACACCGCCTCGCCACAAAGTCATCACTGAAGGGGCAACCACAACGCAGACACGCGCAGATACCATGTCGGTGGTGGAAACCAAAAGCGCACGCTATCTGAGGCATGTGGCTGGGAGTGGAACTACGGTGGGAGAAGCGTGGGGCAAGGCTTTTGATGCTTTGGGAGCGCGGTTGGTGCTGGTGGAGGCCAAACCGAATACAGAATAGCAACGAGGGGTCATAGCGTCAGCCGTCATCATACCCAAAATGTTATTTGAGCGCCGGCTGGATGGACACAAGCGGTGCTAGTGGAGCAACACCCTAGGAATGGGGGAATTGGGGTAAGGTAAATTGCCAGTTTAGTAGCTTTTGCCAGTTTAGTAGCCACGCAATTTTCGACCAATGATGACGATGTACCCATATTTTAGTAGATTTGATTTGTCAAAACACAAACAGCCGGTTTTGAGTGAAAACCTCAAGCGCTTGATATCTGGACCAGCAGTCCGTTTCCCGCCATCCAAGCCACAAGCCCGCCCTCTTACCTTGCGGCGACGACAATGGGGCAGCTTTGCACCAAGTATAGCGACGCAGAGCTGGATGCCGCCGTTCAAGCAGTGCTCACATATGCCCACATCAAGACGACCAGCGACGCGACCAAAATTCCGCACAGTACGCTCAAGAAGTACGTGGTTGCCGCGCGCAAAGGTGTCCAGCGCGAGCAAACGCGAAGCGGACCGCCGCCTCTCCTCCCACAGGATGCGGTGGACACCATTCGAGACTGGGTGCTTGGGCGACAGAAAGTCGGATATCCTGTCAGCCGCCGAGACCTTCTTGAAAAGGCACAACAAATTGCGCAGCTTGTATGTGGGTTGTCAGTGAACCAAGGGTAGCTGCGTTGGGTGTTGCGGTGTTGGCCTGGAACTATGCCTGTTTGGGTAGTAATCTTGTTGTCTGCTTGAGCAGCTGTGGGATCTTCCCGCTCTCACTCGTGAATATGCACGCAAAGCTGGCGAACTTTTAACGCAATGGATTGCCTGTATCGCTCAGACAAGCAGCCTGGATCAAAGTCTCCGATACTGAGCGGCAAGAATTCCTCATGCTACCGACGCAGGCACCTAAGAAATGCAAGCGAAAGAGTAAGAAGACGGGCGGTCAAATTCTGACTCGTAAGCTTCTCGAGATGGAAGAGGCATCTTGCAAACGTACCAAAAAGGGGAAACGACCCTCGAAGCGGAAGCAGAAAGCAGCGCAGGTAGAAATAGAGGCGCTGCCAATGCAGGCGCATTCAATAAGGGAGACACAGCTAGCGATGGAGACTCTGGTTGTGTCACAACCAGTGGTGACGGAACAGGAGTCTATGGGACCTTTAGCTGTTGATAAACTCAACTAAGTGATGAACACATGTCAATATGAGCTAAGATAGGTTTCCATTCCCCTAGCCCTGAAGCGACACGGGTGTCATCGCACGAACAGCGACCTATAGTGAAAATTAGTCTAAAAAGGCTACTAAAGTTGCAACAGCGTCAATCCGATGCGCCACACTTACAGCCGCCCATATATCTCAAAACTGCAGCACTCGATACGTAAAATAACAAAAATGGCCCTATGTTTCCTCTTTCCAAAGACGCAAGTAGCTCCTCCATCCCATTACTCTTGTTTAAGTTATTGATACTTTTGTGGAAGCCGTGCCCAGAGGCTACTAAACTGGCAATTTACCTTACCCAACATTCAAACAGAACTTGTGGCGCTCAGAGCGGCGGTGATGGGCGCTCACACAGAACACGCAACAGCAATGTCTGGAAGACATTTTGCAGGAAAGAGAGAAGGGGGGGGGTCCAGTAGTTCCACAACGAAGCACTCCGAAGACCCTACCACAGCACACACTGTGGGGGACGGGGCGACAATAGGCAGAATTGCACTTCCATACCCATACCCAGATCGGCGAGGAGATTGGCAGCGAGATTACAGCTCGGAGAGCACAGTTGCGACGCAGTAACAGGGTGAAAACCGTCTGGACTGGAAGAGGGATACATATAATATGCAACGGACAAGCGAGAGCACGGATGGCGCAACAAAATAAAACTAGACACGCACAACGCGGCGAATACCTGCAAGAAGCGATCTCGGACGTGCTGCTTACACATTTGACGATAAGCGACGCACAATGTAATGAGTGCAAATGGGCGGAGTTCCAGAGTCTGTACCCGACAGTGAAAGGGCTCCGGCTGTATGATATAGTGCAGTTCCACTGCTCAACGGTATGGGATGCCGCTTTCAGACCAAAGACCCACACGATGCCAATGACGAGTGGGGCAGTTCATCGCTCCATGGAGGTGTGCCTGAGGATACTGGCAAAATTTCCGGAACTCATATTCAGACAAACGGACTCAACATGCTACACATAACGCACAAGCAGGATGCCCCTCACCATTACATACGTGGGGATCAGAGACGAAGACAGTGCAGTAGAACTCTGGAGCAGGATCGGTGGAGGTAGCAGTGGCGAAATTCCTGGGCGCGCACCCCGCGACCGTTTGGGCGGCACCGCATCCGTGAATAAACAGGATGAACCCCTGTGGGTTGGAACTAGGAGATGGAACCAAACGAGGACAGTACAAGGCGATCACCAACAAAAAACGGGATGAGAAAGGGACAGCAGAGAGAACACAGATACACCAGAAAGTAACAGAAGGGCATGCAGGTGTGGCCAAAGCGCTGGAGGGAGTTTCGCCGTACCAGACGCAAAACATCATGAAATTAAAGTTAAACAGATTTGGCCTGTGGGCTGGAGCAGATCTGGGATACTGGTGCCCAGCAAGGGGGTGCGCACAGGTGGAATCAATGGGCACAACACATCTGGCGTGGTCGTGCCCAGAGGCTCAGTGGTTCTGGGAAGGGCTGATAAAATGATGGGAACTGAAAACGACGGAATTGCTGACACAAGCGGAAAGCGACGAAGAGGTCATTGATGATCTCTTCGGCGTATCAAAAGTGCCGACGAGGTCCGGGGCAAGAACGACAAGTTGATACTCTCACCTGTTGAAGCTATTGCTCCCCCTCCCTTCCGACCTACTGCCAGATCTCACACGGCTGGATTCTTTTACAGTTTAGCTTGAGAGTGAGAATATGACAATGAAGGAAGCGTGAGCCTTGTTAGACCACACCATTGCGATCTATCCTGTGACGAAGAAGCACTTGTGCATCGAATGTGAACAGTGCTACCTATGAATGTTCCTTGGTCAAGCTCCAGTCCGGCAAGAAATTGACACCAGCAGAAAAGGTGGCTTCGGAAAGGCTGTTGCTCCCTGTCGAGCTCACCGACGCGGAGCCCATCAGGGCTCCTCAATATCGCATTTTCCTATATTCATCAGCATATCTACGCTAGAATCATAATGCAGTTATTCACGAAGCTCCCAGCGCATGTTCTACCTAACCCCTTGTACGCTCGTTGCATCCCACCAGTTCTTGTTGAAGGTGAGAAACGTCAGGACTTCTTGGTTTTCAGGGTCCATGCTTTCCCACAAGTCGGAGTAATGAGTTTAGCCTGCGAAAAAAAAAGTGTTCTCACTCGTTGGAAGTTGGTGGCACCCACTCCAGCGGCATGAACACCGCAGCCCGAGACTTGTGCGTCTTCTTGAACGCAGATGCCAAACACGATTGGGTGTTCTCACCCGGGGTGGCATCGCTTTCACAGCACTTGAAAGAAATGCATGCTGCCTGCTTACGAGCGTTCAGCCTCGATCTAAGAATGCTCTTCACAAATCCAGTTTCAAGCTCGGGGTAGTTGATGACGGGTGCATGACTTGCTAGTCGCGCTTTCATCCGAGCGTACTTGTTTGCGGCGAGGTCGAATGCACGACGAGCACCGACCAACCTCAGCGTCGAGTCTTGCAATGCCTTGGTAACCTCATTCAGCTCCTCCGGCCTTTCCAGCAGGTCGTGGGCGTGGGATGCCTCCGCTTCCGCCATTCAAAACGGTCGCCATGCCATGATTGGTCACAGTTGCGCGGTCCAGGGTGAGTAGTACTGCATGTGGCTTGATATAGCGCTCTAGCATAGCAGAATTGCTCGACCAACGCGCAGCGTTCCGCATGACCGGTGCCAGCGGTGTCACCTTGTGTAGTGCGGCACGGTACAAGATAGTACTGAGATGCTTCATCAAGGCGTGGAATTTAGCCAATAAGACTTCTTCATCGGACAGAAAGTCGTTGACTGCCAAGCGGAACCGGTGGCTAGCGCAGCCAGTGAAAGACAGTGCACCCACTTTTGACCACATAATTGATTGACTCAGCGATTATCTCCAGTCATGAAAAGCACAGCTCCATGGCTTATCGAAGGTCGCTAAGGTGTCGGCGATCAAGTCATACAAACGCTGCGCTCCCAGACTTTCTTCGTCGGCAAGCGGGCAAAATGCTAGCAGTACGAAGCGATCCGAAATGCACTGGATACTCACGTGGTAGCTGGGATTGCGTTGGCCATCATTGACGGTGCTGGTACGGCCATAATCGCCACGAAGTGACGCCCACAACTAGATCATCCGTCAAGGATGATTCCAAACCGATCAGGAAGCTTGACAGCGATGACGTCACGAACGTACCCGTAGAGTAGGTTGATGTACTTCATCAGCGTAGCTGCAGCGTTTTTACCAACGAGGGGGCGCTCGCAGAAAAACTCACAGGGATCCGTTCCACGACGCACCACTTGATCCAGCGAAACACTTCGCTTGTCCACTGGTCGGGCAGCGACAGCCCGAGACGGTTTCCTTTGCGGAACAAGGCCTCCGCCATCTGCAGGTAGTCGGGCAGCGACAGCCCGAGACGGTTTCCTTTGCGGAACAAGGCCTCCGCCATCTGCAGGTAGTCGGGCAGCGACAGCCCGAGACGGTTTCCTTTGCGGAACAAGGCCTCCGCCATCTGCAGGTAGTCGGGCAGCGACAGCCCGAGACGGTTTCCTTTGCGGAACAAGGCCTCCGCCATCTGCAGGTAGTCGGGCAGCGACAGCCCGAGACGGTTTCCTTTGCGGAACAAGGCCTCCGCCATCTGCAGGTAGTCGGGGTGCTTCTTCAGGAGATAATGCATCTGGTTCATATAGCCACAGCCTTCTTTGTGGACCTTCTTGCACGAGTTGCACTTCCACTTGCCAGGAGAGAGCTCATTAAAGAGCAGACAGCACAGATCCTTGTTGGAAAACTTCATGGTGGTGGTGATGAGGATACATAGGTCAGCAAAGAGGGGACTACACTTGCTTGGGAAACTAGTTATGAAATGAGAGTCCTCGGGGCGGAGAAGACTGAAGATCAAGCGGCAGTGGCCTTGGTGAGCCAAACCGGTCCTTCACGGGTGGTTGGCAGTTACCCTACCATAACCCATAATATGACAAAAATATGATAGAATAAAGTTTGAACCTACGGTAGGCGGAAGCGGTATCATGGTGGTACAGCACCAGCAGGAATGGTGGTGGACCTTACGAGTGGCTGTGAGGAGGGCAGTGGCTAGTGACTGCCAGACGGACGAAGTGAGCACCAAGGGGTGGAGTCCAGAACGAGCAACTAGGACAAGGCGGAAACACGGAGCTGCGACCGAGGCACAACACTCAGAACGAGCAACCATGGCGAAATTTTCGGGCCAAGAGACGCAGTAGCTAGGCGGTAGTGTAGGCGGCGGGGAATTAAGTAAGAGAGCACTGCACGGGCGATCGTCCGTGCGCCTCTCAGTTGCGATTTAGCGGGGTTCTGCCTAAATAAAGCGACACAAAAGCTATACGATCAAAACAACCGCAAGGTGAGCTGAAGTAGGACATTGAGCGTCAGGAGACTGTGCGGGGACGATTAGTGGTAAGGCGGTGGCCGTCCGTCACCGGCGTCGTGAGTGGCCGCCTGGGTCCCCATGGCGTTACCTGAGCCCTCTATCGCCGCTGAGGCGGGCACTTTCTGAGGGACCGTCCAGCACCGACGTCTGGTCGGGCCGTTACAGGCGACTGTCCGGGATGTTCGATAGCAGCGACGACAGCAGCAACTACTCTTCAATACATATGGTCACATATAGAATGTGCATATACCTCGATGTATTATTGAGCATAATTTGAAGTGCGGAGCCCTGCAGCCTATTAACGAGAAGCCGCTATCATTCGCCCAGCAAGCACTGAAGCGACGCTGCATTGTCCCGAAGAATGTCTACATAGACACCGAATTTGTGACCCCGACGTCAAACATTTGCTAGCGACTGTTTTCCGTGTCGAAGCTGATTCTAGCCGAACAATGCCGTGCAATGAAACCCGCAACATTAGAACTCCTAGCCTTTCTCAAGGTTAACCGTAGTGTCTGGTGACCCGACCAGTACAATTCTAGTATCGAGCAATACTAATTGCTGTGTCAACAGGGCTTACAATCAATTTTTCAATATTGTGAGTACTACTCAAAATTTCCAATTCGGGCCGTTTGAATCGACATAAGGTCGAGACTATACACAATTTCGGGCAAACCATACATGGCTCTTAGACCGATTCATATAGTGTGAAATATACATACGCTGCAGGGCAGCATTACAACACGGAGCACCTTACAGTTCCAAGCGCGCTATAGCCAGCTTTAGCGCTTGTGGTGGTTGCAGGTAAAGGAGGTATACAGAAGCGATAGAATTTCACGGCCACGACAGAAATGCTGTCGGTATGTGCAATCACAGCACATACATGCATCAAGAGTTCGCTAATACCCCCTCACGAGCTCCCAGCCTGTATATCGACAAATCGCGAAACATTAGAAACGTCACTGCGTTACCCAAAAGTGGCGAAGTCTTACCAATCTCCTGCTTTCGCGCATCTGGGCCCGATTCACCCGCTCTCTCTTGAGCGCGTCTGCTATCTGCAAGAGCTTGCAGACGCAGGGCAATGGCTCTATCGCGGCGACTGAGATGACTTGCGGGCTCCACGCTGTTTTCCCACTCCAGAACCGCGTCCACTTCTCTGCCCTCATAAATATCCATCTAGCGACCCGCCGATATCGATACCGCTGAGTGGTTTCACGAGGCTCGTCATCTCCAGGTTCATCGTCAGATACCACAACTGGTTGAAGTGTATGCGATGGCGGGCTCGTTTGGTGCAACTGCTGGTGCCGTTGTGCAGGTGCTTCCGGCAGTTGTGTCTCTTGCACATGAAGCTGAGGAGCTACCACATTTTGCATGGGTGACTACAGAGTTGACGTCTCATGGTTTGGGGTATGAGGATCTGGCAGGGGTCCTAGTTCTTGTGCCACCGCTTGCCCTGCATGTACCAAAGGCCCGGTTGCTTGGTTTTGTCTATCAGCCCCGTTATAAACCAAATCAGCATTTTGATCGCTTAGCTCGGGAAAATGGCGGACGACATCAAGTCGGTTTATATGACCGGGGAGACCATCCAAAAACTTTTGAATGCTGCGCCGAATAGCATTTTGACCAACCGCCCCTCCGCATGAAGGCCACACCCAGAGCATCCACAGCATTCCCTTCCATGCTTATCCCTCCCGGTATCATTCAAACACACAAACGACGGGATTGCTTCTTCGACAACATCTTGGTGGAGATTATCGCGGAGCAAAAATGAAAATGTCAAGAAGAGGAAGAAATCACGACCCCCCTGTCGCAGATTCTTTGGGGTTCTAGAAAAGCATTGTAGTAAAGCGACTTCTGGGAGTCATCTAAAAGCGGTCAAGCCGATTATCAGTCTAATAACAGGGTGTGACTTCAGCCCGCCAACAGAGAGGTGCGGCTTCAGCTCGCCAATAGAGAGGTGCGGCTTTGGATCACCATAGGAAAGCAGGGCCTTAGCTCACAAACACATAGGGGGGAAGCTTTGTTGGCAAAAAAAGATGGAGGCTTGGCCTCGTTCTATATACTTGATTTCAGTATAGTACTGTAAATATGCTCCAGAACGCAATTGTAAATCTGTACAAGAGCGGAAGACACAACTCTGTCATAAGACCGTAGGGATATACCCTGTAGACCAGAAATCTTGTCTGTAGAACGTCCCCGTTAACCTTTTATGCATAGGCGAATATGCGCACTTTCAATTTCGAAGACAGAGGTGCGAGTTCACCAAGAGTTCTGGAAGTTTGCTGAGACCAAAGGGTCAATCTACGATCGGTCTTACGCGGCAAAGCGCAACCTTCTCCGTGGCGACCAGCTACGTTCAAGCGACAACAAATGGCTGCGAGCTCGAGGTGGTGTGCGACTCCGTAAGGCATGACTCGACCTGTCTGATTCAGATCGCCGACAACTCATGACTGATTGTTCCGACCCAACCTTCCCATCCAACTCAACCGTCATTGTGGACAAACGCCTGAAGCTAGCGCGAAAACATCACACAAGTGGAATCACGACCCGACAAGCGTATCCAGTTCCTGTCGGTGATATAAAGCCAAAGAATACTCCACTGCAGAACCATGGGACATTATCGCGCGCGAGATCTCACTACTTTCGTACAGTGATGAAGGAAGAGTTGCTTCGTGTTAACACGGCCTACAATCGCGGGAGCCTCAGCGGGGTCCTCGAAGCCACCATCAGGAGTTGCGAGAGTGCTGTTCAGCTGGCTCGTAGCGAGCACGGGAGCCGAACTCCTGAAGAAGGCTTTGTCGAAGTGACGATGCGTCTTGCGGACGTGTTCCTGACAGTGCGAGGCGTTGCTATGTTTCCACCTGAACCAGTGGACGCGTGCGACGAGCCCTCGGAAAGCTTTGTAAATGCGCGTTTGGAAAGTGCAAGACTAGCTTACCAGAACGCGGTATGTGAAGCCTACGCTGGTAAAAGCGGGTCTGATTTCAAGGGCGATGTGGACACACCACTTCTTGCATCGTTCCACAAGAGCTTCGGAAAGGTGCCCGTCATCCCCGCTTTTCAAGGTGAGCACCATGCAAGACCTTCTCATTCGTGCTCACATGTGCCATACCAGCTATCGAAGGTGGAGCGATGGTTTGACTGCATGAAGGACTAGATATAAGAAGGTATGCAATACACGTTTTCATTGTATGAGGCTGTTGCTTTGCGATCCTTGCCGTCTACCGAAAGCCAACTACTCTACCTTCTTTAATTGCCTAGAAGAAACTGGATAGAAAGAGCGATTGAAGATAAAGGAGCATGCCTACAATCGTCGTGAAAGTGCTTCTCTTGGCAACCGAGCGTTTAGTCTTGGAAGCGCGTTTCTTAAATTTGTTTTATTGCGTTTTGCTTGCGCTTCGTTTGGTCTTGGCTTTGCCGATGACCCTGTTTTTCAGCTTCGTCCAGCGTTCTTGCGTCCCATAGGGCAAGTTGCGTTTGTGTCGACCCACAGCAATATGATAGCACGTTTTGAATTTGGCGTAGTACGTACAGTTTCATTGGTGACGCTGAATTTCAACACTCCATCCGTCAACTGGCATGCCGATCTGATGAGATCACCGTAAATCCCACTTAACAGAATCCGTGTACAGACCATGCTTACGAGACGTATCTTCGTCTTCTAACTCCCCAGAGGTGCCGTGGTTTGATCGGAGGTATGTGAACTGTCCCGTCGTATCCGTGGGGGTGTCTATGGTTGATCCAATGCTTGGCTCATCGTTGTTTGCCGTTGGAAGATATCCTTCAAGAGAAAACTCACCCCCTGCGTCAAACTCCTCAACGAACAACCGATCGAGCTCAACATTCGAGTTCGGCTCTTCAACAGCTTGATCACCACCAACTTCGTCAGCAAATTCAATAACTCTCACGCGCGCAAAGTCAGCGGTATCTCCAACTCTAACACGGGATGTTTCCATTGCCAAAACAGCAGCCTCTATAACGTATGTAGCGGGCACCGGTACGAAATCAGGCGACACTGGTGGTGACGGCTTTATGGTTTCCACAAACTCACACATTTTCTGGAGTAAAAGGTGCATGTGGTACCTTCGTCGCTGCATGAAGGATTTAAGTTGTGCGTTAAATGTTTCGTACGCATTGTTTGTAGTCGCACACCCTCCTGGGGTATGGAAAGCTTGCTATCTCCAGAATTCACTGTCAATCCACTGCTCTCGGAAGTAGGTGCGAAACTACCACCTCGCTCCAATTCGAGAGTTGCTCTTCGCGGCAGGCCAGATACTCACTCATACTCTAACAGAAGTGCATATCCATGATTCAGGTCATGACAAGGTTTCTTTCATCACTTGAAAGATGACGAATGCGCTTTCGCACGTTGTACAAAACGTGGAAAAAGCACATAAGTACCTTTGCTACTGCAAATTCAGGCACCTCCGCTAGAGCATTAAGTTGAACCGCTTCCGCATCACCCATTGCAGCGCTGACATGAAGCCGTTGTCCTCGAATCTTGTACACGATTTCAGCGAAACTCCGAAAACAATGGCCATATCCAACCGATGTGCGTCTGCTGACTACAAACACAGCTGCAACCTGGTATGAGCGAGCCTGATCGGTAAACCCACAGGTTATAACTGGATACCCAATGTCGCTTAGCTTAAAGGTGGCGTCAGCGTGAAAAAGCGACACTCTATCTCGTGCAGCAAATTGAAGAATATTGTCGATTAACGACAGGGAGGTGATACCAATCAGAAACGGGTCATCATATTCACCTTTGCCCACATGTGCATATCCACATTCGCCAACTTTGTAGCCAAACAGAAAGGCTGAGGCAGCTGCGATGTCCGGGTGATAGGCTCGTTCATGAATGATCCCCTTCACAGCTTCTACTGTGTTTTGTCCACCATGCTCCTGACGGATGCCTTTGAGCTGATTGTGTATTTGCTTCAACTCAGGCCACCCTCCTGCCGAAGGCAAAATGCCTGGCTGCTTCTTCAAATTCGCAAGAATAACGCGAGGGGGGATGCCACAGTTGTCTTGCTGTGCTATGAAAGGTTTCATTGGCTTGGTGACTCGAGGCTGAGTAGCAACATCACAGGGTAGTGCTTCACGTACATGGGGCTTGGAGTTGACCGTGACAAACCATTTTCCTTGCGCTGTACAGTGATGCACCTTCCAGATAACGCCACACTTCCCGTACTTAGATCAAATTGTACTCTTGCAGCGCAAGCGACGCTCAGTCATTACGTGTGAGCCGACACACACGCTACACGAGTCAAACTGGACCTTGTGGAAAATCGAAGAGCAGCACATTGATGTCTCCCTGAAACTCGCGAAGGCTTCCTCGGACGTTAAAGTCGACACTTCTCGCCATTCTCCTATGCTGGCCAATTCGTACAATGTAACTCTTCATGATACATAATTACTCTCTGTGTGTCACGCCTGAAAAATTCTATGGTTGTTACTTCTTTTTATAGCGTTGTATGCCCAGCCACATGAGATTATAGTTGATGCGTGGATTTGTATGTTTAGCACTAAAATCGTGTATACAGTAATCTGTCTCGATAAAGAACTCACACCGTATATACAAAATCCAAGGTTAATTGAAATAGAAGACCAGCAGGCCCCGAATACCCAAATCAATGTATTAGATTTAGGAGTTTATCATTTTTGATGACTTATTTATCGAGGCAATTTACTGTTTTCAGACACACTCCTCGCTTGAACAATTTGCCAGTAGCGCAAGCGTATAGAATTTTGCAAGAAGGATGCATTAAGTACGAATTTATTCTTGACATATGGCTAAAGAACAGCTGTTATTCGGCATGAGCGATTCTCGTAATGACTTAATTTTGTATGTGAGCGATTACACCAAGAACTTTGAATCGCTCCAATTCTGCAAATTTGGACGGAATTCACAATATGATACTATTGTTACAACGCTGGGGTCCCCCTCCCAGCCGCACTTTCAAACAAGTGGGGAAAGCAGTACATGTATTGGTGGTTTTCGAGTGGCGAAAGTAGCGGCGACTTCGCGTTGGTGGTTTTCGAAATCTTGTATTGGTGGTTTTCGAACCACCAATACAAGTGCACGCGAAGTCGCCGCTGCTTTTTTTTTTATAAAACCTTTTCGGACACCAAAGAGGCTGCTCGCGTGATGAGTGCAGTAGGAATACTATCATAATTCGCACAATAAACATGACGCTGCTGCAGTTATTCTCAAGCCGAGGTCTTGATTTTACGGGCAAGTCTAACGCCACTGGACGTTGCACCTTGCAGCAAGACAGCGAGTCAAGCAAGAAAGCGCTCAATTCACCCGTTCGTCGACAGGGATTTACGCGCATAGACCGGTGAGAGCAACGCATGCAGGCGATCAATGCCGCCGAGAGCCCTGCAATCCTCCGTGTCAAGACCGTCCTAGTTTGTAGTATCATATTATTTGTACCTTGTTCCCTATGCTCCTCAAGATCCAGCGCTCGGGTATCGCAGCGTCTGCTGCCGTCGACGCCGCCAGCGGAATAAGCGCCTCCCTCCGCAGCAATATGGTCATGCCATCGCCACCGAGATCAAACGGCACGCAACCGCAGCAAACTGTCCCGCTATACCGTTGCCAGGTGACGTTGTGTACGGCGCTCCAAGTCGTGTGAGCCAGCTCTGAACCCACATGGAGCGCGCGCGCCGCTCATTGGCGGAAGCGCGATCCAACTGATTTCCACGCATGTGGCACCCCATACAAAGTCGCCTATATAAAAGAGAGAGCCATCCCTCGTAGCTGCTCATTCCAGCTTCTGCGCGCTCGAGCTCAAGCCCCCCTCGCTCCCTCGCTTTCCCCTCTCACCATGGACGGACTCAGCCGCGCCTTCCACTTCATCGTCGACCCCTTCCAGGCCGAGAAGAAGCCCGAGAAGGCGTCCACCGCGCCCTTCGACCAGCCCTACCTCGAGCCCTCGCGCTGGTTCCTGACCGAGGACGAGATGAGCACGTCGCGTGACGGCTACAAGCGCGAGGGCATCCAGAACTTCACCAAGGGCAACCGCGTCAAGCTCTACGTGGCCTCGGCCGGCTACTTCAGCGACGTGGCCGACGACATGCTGGACGTGCGTCGCGGAGACCTGGTCTACCTCACCGGCTGGGGGACCTGCAACGTACCCTTCAAGCCGCACGAGCCCGACACCAAGCTGTGCGACCTGGCCGAGCACGCCGTCAAGCGCGGAGCCGACTGGCGCATGCTCGTGTGGTCCAACATCACGGAGCGCGCTCAGAACCATGAGGTGCGCGACCTCGTCAACGCGCTGCCGCCTCCGGAGCAGAACGGCCCCGCCCGCTTCGTGTACGACGACCGCCTGCCGCATGCCACGTCGTCGCACCACCAGAAGTCGGTGATCGTGCGCAAGGGCCGCGACCTCGTCGCCTACGTGGGCGGCGTCGACCTTACCAATGATCGTTGGGACACGATTGAGCACGACCAGGCCGCGCTCCGTGAGCGCACGGGCATCAAGTGCCTGTGGGACGGCTGGCTGGATGCCCACGCACGTATCGAGGGCCCTGCCACCAAGGACGTGGCGCAGAACTTCTTCGACCGCTGGAACTCGGACACGAAGCCGTCGCAGGACCTCATGGACGACCTGCTGGACTTTGAGAACCCCGACTACTCCAAGCTTCCCCCTATTGACCAGAGCGAGACCCCGCTCGACATCCCGACGGACGGCACGCACGCTGTGCAGCTGTGCCGCACCTTCAGCCCGGACTACGACCACTACGGCTTCGCGCCGCAGGGCGAGCAGTCCATCTTCCACGCGCGCATCAAGGCCATCCGCAACGCGCAGAACTACATCTTCATCCAGGACCAGTATTTCATCCTGGTGCCGGAGCTACTGGAGGCCATCATGGAGATGATGCCCAGCATCGAGCGCCTCATTGTCGTCGTGCAGCGCACGGTTGAGGCCGGCTACACGGGTTACGCCAAGTACCTGTACGACATGGTGGCCCCAATCCAGAAGGCGTACCCGGACAAGTTCAAGCTGTACTCGACCAAGGAATCCAAGCAGCTCTACATCCACAGCAAGCTGGTGATCGTGGATGACGTGTACGTGTCGCTGGGCTCGGCCAACTGGAACCGCCGCAGCATGACGAGCGACACGGAGATCGGCGTCAACATTGTGGACACGGAGCTGGTGCAGTCGCCCGACAACATCACGGTGAACAAGCTGGCGCGCAACTTCCGTATCCAGAAGTTCATGGAGGCCACGAAGCTGACGTACGACGAGCTGGACGCCATGACGTTCCTGGAGGCGTGCGACGCGCTCGAGGCGGCGGCTCACGACAACGGCGCCAGCCTCATCGAGCCATACGGCGTCGTGGACAACGCGGCCTTCGACTTTGTGCCGGATGCTCTGCGCCAGCTCGTGGACCCGGATGTTGAGGAAGACGACAACTAAGCGTTTCCAGCCTGTGCTGATGTGGATGATGTGTCTGTATAGCCTTTTCGCTCTTTGAGCTTGTTTTCTCTCTCTGGTGTGAAATGATAGCTGGGTTACTATGTTCATCAAGAACGTGAAGAGTGAATCAAAATTGAATAAAAAGTTTGGAATGCACGTTGAAGATTTTGAAGTTGGCTTTGAAGTGCGATCTTCGGTGTTCCTGCATCTCCCTCAGAGACCCCGAACACTTGTTTGCAAATCCCTATCATCGACCGGCTGGTCGACGCAATGGCCTTGCTCAGTCGACGATGTGGTCAAGCTTTGTCGTCCAAATTGCGCAGTTCATCGGTTGTTGTATTTGTCGGGCCGATAATTGGTGCCGACAGTTCACGCTGCACACGGGACGTCGACGTTGGTAAAGTACTGCAGGCTGCAGGCTGCAGCATCTGCTTCTGCGTCCAGTACGGTCACACTGCTACAGTAACAACTAGAACAAGGGCTGCAAGGTGACATGCCGATACTTGCGGAGACTCGCTCAGCTAGCTTACAACCGTGGCGCCAGTGCAATCTACTGACTGTACAATGTTGCTTGCTGAGGACTCTGCCGTTCTTAGTGAGCAAGTTCGACATCAAGTGGGTGCTGACGATCTCGACGCATTGGCGCCGATCGTGGCGAGGACAAGCAACGTGACTTTCGTCACTCAATCGGCCGTGCTAGCGCCGCTGATTCCCGTCATCATCCACACGTCGACATGGAATGCATCCTCGACGCTGGAACACTGCCCCAAATTTCACTGCGGAGCACTCCATTAAGCAAGTCGTTGAGCTACTAACAGTAAACTAAAGACTCGCAGACGGATCTGACGTGTCGAACATGAGACCAGCTTGAGGCTGGTTGTCGGTTGATTCGTCGATGCTGCAGTGAATGCCGAAGCTACTGGAGAAACTAAGAGGCGGTCGTTTCGATTGCGTCGCTGGATCTCCGTCGTGTTCTGGGTTTGAAGAGGTTGCTCTCTCAGCCGGAATACTAGCACTCGCTCGTGGCTGCTTTCTCCAGCTTGGCCGCGCTTGGTTCTCAACGAGGAAACACACGAGCAATTCCTTTTGGGTCTGCTCAGCTTCCGACAAAGTACTCGCGTGCCCAATGTTGTTCGCGCACCCGAGTGGCATGGAGTCATCCTGTGGAACAGCAACAAAAAAACATCCGCGTTGGCATTTTTCGGGAGAGCTAAGCTTGAAGGCAAGACAAAACTCACCGCAGCAATGGCGTTCACGTCGGCGCCATACAGAACGAGCAGATAGGCGATCGGGTACAAGTTCTCGCAGCACGCAACATGCAGAGCTGTGTACAGATCGGTCTTCCTCTGCCAATTGACGTCGACACCAGCGTCCGACAGGAACCGAATAAGTGGTTGCGCTGTGTCAGCACTTTGTGAACTGTCGACGTTCTCGATGATGCTGTGTAGGACGTCTCTCATGTAGCTCTGCTGGAGATCGAAGCCGTTCAGCAGCATGAATCGCACGATGTCCAGTCTCCTCGTCGCGCAGGCCTCTCGGAACATCCGCACGGCGTAAAAGATCAGCACTTGACCCTGCAGAAGCCAGCAACGAATATAATAAAACTCCAGTACTCTCCATTGTACAGCAAATAGAGTAGCTGGATCGTTTAACCTCCTCCAGGTGCTCAGCAGCACAGTGCAGTGCACGCAGATTCCCGTCGCGTGTAAAGTCAACCAACAGCTTCCCGTTGGCCACCAAGTTGGCTGCAGACTCCGGATCTCGCTCACGCAGCATCTCTAGCCACTTCATTTCGACCAGCGGGCTCCCAACGCAGCGGAAGGCCATGGTGATATCAATCGTGGGTCGACTTGAGATCTGCTGCGTCTCTTCAAAGCGGCGGAAGACGCTCTCTCCTTTTTCGACGGAAGAACGACCCGACTAAAACCACATCACGTTCATGTCAACCATTGCTACAAGCGGCGTCATTTCCATCACGCCTCTCAAGGTCACAACAACTACATATACTGCACTGTACTGCAACGACAACTACCAGTCTAGATTCTAGACTCTAGATACATAGGGATGCTGTGGACAGCGCGTGGGCAATTCAACTTACAAAAGTTGTCGGGGGCAGCGTCCCGCGTGGCGAAATGGAACCACTCATCAACTCTTCGTTAGCGCTTAACGCTTTAATCTCGCGGGACCGGAGATTGGACTTCAACGTGTACATCTACTATCCAAATACCACAGTGGTGCAGTTGAAGGGGGAAACGTTTACCCAAGTGCGGGTCAAAGCGCAAGCTTCGAATACCATTCTCCATTTTTCTCTCATCGAGGCAAGCGCTCCCAATCGGTTCCCGTTGACTCACGCCACAGATGAAGGACTTCGAGCAAGGCTACGACCTACACGCTTCACCCAAGTCTGGAAGTGTTCAAGATGGCAAGTCCCCCTCTCACCCGTCCATGTGGCTGCTGCTGGCAATCTCCATGCCTCGAATGGCGATTCAAATGGCGTGGGCGGCTCAATGGGCCGCCCTTGGTCCATACCTGTCGACAATGCTTCCGTGGTATGCTGTCCAGATCACACAGTTCATCGGGCCAATTGCCGGCGTGCTCGTAGCCCCCAGCGTTGGTGTCTTCAGTGATCGGAGCACCATGAAAATGGGCCGTCGACGACCGTTCCTCATCGTCGCTGGAGTTCTCAGCATCGTGTGCTGGATCGCGATGGGCTACACACGTGAAATGGGGGAGGCACTAGGTGACCATGGCGACGGAACGGACGATGAGGAGACTGACCGCACGTGGACTGCCATTCTCACGGTGTTCTTTTACCTCTGGATGGACATCACGGTCAACGTCGTACAAACTCCCGCGATGCTTCTTGTTGCTGATTTTGCTGGAGATCGACAGACGACGGGCGCAGCTCTCGGTCAGGCGTGGGCCACACTCGGAGCAATTCTGATCGCCGCGTATATCGAATGGTTCGGAGCCGCCTACAAGACGCTGCACTGGTTCATGGGCTTGTTGTCCGTGACCATGTTCGTCTGCGTTGCTGTCGTCGTGATCTTCGCGAAAGAAACCCCGTTGTCTCGGAATACAGTAGACGCTGTGTCGTCGTGCGCTCGGGTCAAGCACGCTTTTGCCTCGGTATACCACGGAATCCGCACGCTTCCCACCGTGCTCGTGGTCTACTGGGTGGCCTTCTTCTTCGTTCAGTACGGGTACACGGCTTACAACGGCAACAAGGGGCAATTCTTCGGGTTGGAGGTGTACGGCGGAGCGTCTGAAAATGCTGACAACTGTGACCCATGCAGCGCCGAGCAAAGCGCCTACAACCACGGTGCCAGCGTTGCTGGTGGTCGCGCTGACCTTCTCTACAATGTGGTGGGATACGTGTGAGCATGGGGCATGCCGTTCATGGTGCACAAGATCGGCGTCAAGTGGGTGCTCTTGATCTCAACTGCACCGCAAGTGCTTTTCAGTGCCATGGCCTGGGTCACCACCAGCCCTGGGTTCGACATCGTCGTTGTTGCCATGTCCGGCATCACGCACGCCGTGTGGCTCGCACTCGTTGTTCCAGTGATCATTCACGTGTTTGGCGAGGAGGGGGAGATCGGGAGCTCTCAACTCTGCAAACTGCTTTGGACAGCTACTGAACTTCGCTATTGGCACGGGGTTGGTGCAAACGTCTCTCGGATACAAGCTGCCGGTTTTCATTGGAGGCATCGCAAGCTTCCTGGGCTTCCTGACAATTCTGGTGTTCTTCAAGATGAACATGTACAGCATGTGATAACCTGGTTTTTGGCCATCCTTGCTACAACCAAGTTCTCGAGTAGCGTGAAGGAGTGTAAATGGGTTTCGTTTCAAA
>LGTU01001025.1:0-14091 GCA_001314425.1 Phytophthora pluvialis | reverse complement strand
AGTTCAAGCTCACAAATAGCTAACTTTACGAGCTCATTGTGCGACTAAGAAATCCGTTCACTCCCTAAATGAACTGGTCTTCTCATCATTAATAATACAAAGAGTATGCATATCTATAAGAGCACGATCTGTTGCTGCGCGTGGGTTTGCGCAGGAACAACCTCATTTGACCTCTAAAACGCTGTCGTACGGTGATTTTACACTTTCGTTTTTTCGTTGTAGCCGTCATTGTTTGACTTCACAAGGTACCCCATTTCAAATGACTAGTNGACAACCAGTCCCGTTCGTTTCAGTCCAACCGATTCGCTCGATGAACGGTCCGCCATGGCAGTTCGAGAGTGCCGCGTAAGGCCTAAATATGTTGGTGGCTCAGCGAACTCTGCTCCGATTTAAGCATACACTGGTACACATGACAGACCACTACGCGATTTCCAATGTCCAACCATGTCAAACACGGACCACTTCGCTTTTTTTCTTCGAGCCTCAAGGCCAAGCGCATCATCGGTGAACGACAATTACTACGCAGCAGACATCATCCAGCAAGGTGGAAATAATAGATGCGCGGGTGGGAACACTGTGTACTCTGCCTTGGGAACGCAGGTGTCGCCGACGTCAAATGAGTGCAAGCGTCTGTTTTCAGAATGCAAGGTGATCTTCTCACCCAGCACAGCAGTTTGGTGCCCTCACAATTAGAAATGATCGTTTTCCTGCGCGTGAACAAGGACATGTGGGGTGTCACTACCGGTAGCCTGACTTAGGTAAGTCAACCAGTATACTAGCATTAACCCCTACCTGTAATGGAGGTATTGCCAGTAATTGCGCCGTATTTATTATTGTTTGTCGATCTATTGCCGTGACTATTATGGATTTGTCGCGAAGGCAATACAGTATGTTACTGTATTTTCCGAGCCCTGAAGCCTTCGTTCTGACGGCTCACTACAAGCTGTGCGAGTAGATAACAAGCGTTAGGCACCAGCTTCTAGAATGTAGCGCTACAAAATTGCTAGCCTACCGTTCCGTGGATGTCCTTGGAGCGCCCTGTTGCCAGAGGCTTCGTCGCCAAGACGACTGTCGCCATATCTGCAAGTGCTGGGCTCTACCATAGACAAGACGTTCATAGACGAAAGCTTCGTGTTGGCTGTCGCCTTACGGGTGACTAGCAACGTTTAGGTTGTCGAAACCAAAAACCAATTCTGCGTCATCGCTGCCGTTGCCGCTCGATTCCTTGTCGGAATTCTCGTCGTCACTTGAAAACTCAACAGGGACTCGTGGCGACCCCACGACAGCCTCCTCGGTTACGCTCGTTCTCGGGATCCCCCCTAGCACGAAGTATTCATCTCGGTACATGCTCTCGGGCAGATGAGTGTAGACGTTTCGCTCTTCCACCAAGTGTCGAACGCTGAAGATCGGGCCCAGTTGCTCCACATCGAGGTACAGGATCGCCACCTCCTCACCGGGGTGCTTCTCCTTGCGGCGGTTGGCCCAATTTACAGCATGCTGGAGACTTGCGAACAAGGACACGAAAGGAGTCGGGACGCGGTTGGCCCAAACGAGGTGCATCTCCACGGTGCTCTTGAACTCTTCGCCGGTGCCGAAAGCAGGCGTGGCTCGGGCTGTGAGCAAGTTGCTTTCGTCGTACCGGACGCGATAGAGCATGACCGGTACGTATACTTCCCCCTCGTGACACTCGTACCGACGCACAATATTGGCCGCATCCTCGGTCAAGGCCATGGCGCTGGAGGAGACTTGGGCTGCTGGAATGGAGTGTTGGTTCACGGGGGACTGGTGCTCTGAAAGGCAAATGTTAAAGTGACTTGAGTGTGGGCCTCGACTGTTCCCTCGTCCTGGTCCGGACCAGTGCCTGGACTGCTGATCAAGTGGTCCCTCCAGCACAGGAGCACGTCTTGTGGGTCACAAGTTGTGACGCACGCCACGCTGGCTCCACTCATGGAGTGCTGGCCCAATATGGAGTCTCTTGTCGGCGGCCTCGCCAATTGAGAAGTGATCTCCACGGGCATTGAAGTGCTCTACGATTGATCCGTGAATACGACTTATCACCAAGCAATGGTTTGTGCTGTGAGTCACACTGGCTACGGTCCGTAGACTACGGAAGGGTGCACGTGGGCTGCACGAGCAGTAGCGTTGATCGTAGCTGCTCGTGCCGCACCTTCCTGCACCTGTGCCCGTTCAAGATCACCTGCATCCTACGATTTACAGGACACGAAGTCGCGATTTAGCAGTCACGCAACCCCCATTTAGCAAAGGTCTCCTCTCATTAAAAAGACCATTTTCCGATCCACCATGACCAGCACGTACGACAGCTGGGGCAGCGCCGCCGAGCGCTTCGCGGACGGCTCCATCTGCCTGGGCATCGACCTGGGCACGACCAACTCATGTGCGCAGCTGATCCGCCTCCTTCTCCTCGTCCTAACGCACTAACTAACGTCACAATCGGCCCTGAACCTGCCGCGAAAGGCGTGGGCATGTGGCACGTGGAGCGCAGCAGCGTCAAGATCCTCAAGAACCGCCTGGATCGAGGCCGCACGACGCCCTCCGTGGTGCGCTTCGACCCCAAGAGCCAGAGCGTGGACGTGGGCAACGTGGCCGTCGGGCTGGAGACGGCGGAGCCCGTGGGGAACACCGTCCGCTCGGTCAAGCGGCTCATGGGGCAGCAGTTCGAGAGCAAAGCCGCGGACGTGGCCAGGATCTACGCCGCGTACGAGGTGGCGCCCACCGCCCAGGGGAACGTGGCTCTGCAGGTGCTCAGAGGCCACAAGAAGGTGCAGGTGCAGCCCGAGGAGGTCTCGGCCTGTGTGCTCACGGAGCTCAAGGCCTCGGCCGAAGCCTACTTTGAAGGGCAGACCAGGCTGGACAACGTGGTGATCACGGTGCCGGCCTATTTCAGCGACTCGCAGAGGAAAGCGACCATCACGGCCGCGTCCATGGCCGGGTTTCAGGCGGTGAGGCTGCTGAACGAACCGACCGCGGCGGCCATGGCGTACGGGCTGTTCCTGTCCGGTAGCAAGCTGGTGACGGTGTTTGACTTCGGAGGAGGGACGCTGGACGTGTCGCTGCTTAGCATTCAGGACGGCAAGTTCGAGGTGCTGGGCATTGGAGGGGACACGAACCTCGGAGGAGAGGATATCAACAATATGCTGGTGGACCATTTGCTGCAAGTGCTGTACAAACAGCACGACGTGACGCGTGCGCAAGTGGGGGCTGGAGACATGGTGAGACTGAAGAGGGAGGTGGAGAAGGCCAAGATCCAACTGTCCCAGGAGGAGTACGCGGATGTGACCGTGCATGATATTGCGGGTGTCCCCAAGTTCACGTACACGTTGATGCGACGCAAGTTCGAGCAGCTGTGCGACCCGATCTGGAAGAAGTAAGTGGTTCCGTGTGTCGAACGAGTCGCGGCAATGCAGTGTGTTCACTTACATTTCTTCTGCGTGTCGTGACTGGCCATGCAGGTGTCTTCGGATCGTGTCGAGTGTGCTGAAGGAAGCAGAAGTGGACGCTGCTGATATCGACGAAGTGATCCTTGTCGGAGGCTCCACGCGGATCCCGATCTTGCGCACGAAGGTTTCGGAGGCATTTAACGGCAAAGTACGTCGCAGTTTGGCTGCTTTCGTGGCCGAAGGCTCTGCTCGTTACTAACAGTGTTTTTCCTGTGCTTCAGGAACTCTGTATGTCCGTAAACGCCGATGAAGTAGTGTGCGAGGGAGCCGCTATCCAGGCTGCCATCTTGAGTGGCATGGATCAGCGCGTGTTCCGCGATGTGCTCATGATGGATGTCCTCCCATTGCCCATTGGACTTGAGACAGCAGATGGGACCATGGAGGTCATCCTTCCCAGAAATGCTCGCATCCCAACGACGATGACAAAGAACTTCCAGACGTATGAGGATGGCCAACGTGGACTCACCGTCGAGGTCTACGAAGGGGAAAAGGAGATCGCCAAGGAGAACGACCACATCTGCTACTTCAACTTCGCGCTACCTAGGGACAAGATCGGCAAGGCGGGCGAGTTCGCGCACCCCGTCACCTTTACGATGAATGCTAGTGGGATTCTTCAGGTGCAGGCTGGAGTTCACCACGATTCAGAGGAAGCTCCGATGTCGAAGGCTGCGATCTTCCTCATGGGAGCTTACATCCTCGCACTCTTCGGGTTCTACGTGTTCTTCCGCATCTTCTTCTCCGGCGAAAGAGACACCACAGCATGATCGAATTGACTCCACTGGGGCCACCACTTTAGATACAGCCTTGTTTGCAGATAAAGAAAACTAACTTTTGGATTTTCTATTGTCAGGACGCTCGGAAGCGTTCAAGGTGTGCCGACCTTGAAGAAGCTACGTACGCGTCGATGAGCTCCCAGCGTTTGCTGCTTGAGGTATCGTCATCGTTTGGGTTGGCAGTTCCTTCAACTGGTGGGGCCTTTGTCGGGTGATACTCGTAGTATAGCTCCACCGCGTTCAAAGCTGCCTCCATTCGCTTGTGCTCCAATCTGCATGCCACATCAACAGGATCAGTAGGCAAGACAACACTTGACTAAGCGAGCACAAACAACTTACAGCAAAGAGAGAAGGTAGTCGATGTCGGCAGTCGCGGCGAGATACTCCACGAAGCCCGGCTCGAACGGAGTGTCCAGTATGGCTGAGTAGTCCCCTCGTTTAGCAGCTTCTGAGAAACTCTCGTGGATCAAGCGACAGTTGTCCTCGAATTCTCCATTCTCATCATCTATCGCGTTCTCGCTTTTCTCGCCATCAAGAAAGCACGACGTGTCCAGCAACTCGTGAAGCACCGAGCTGTAAGCTCCAGCTTGAATGATCCGCACCAACGCCTCGAAACGAGCAACCGGCTTCGGAATAACCGTCGCGCACTTCACAGCGAAGCCGTACAAATCCAATTGCTTGACTATTTCCGCTCCGTTAGGTGTTTCCTCGGCCATCGCAACCAGATCCCGCAGATGAATCACGAAGACAGGTACGTCGATTTGGTCGAGGAAGGGGCACTTTTGAAGTAGGGCCACCATTCTCCCCATGACCGAGTGCACGTTTGAGATGGGAATTCCAGCAAAGCACAGCGTTCCCGCATCGTCCTTTGGCACGCGAACTAATGGATCAGTATCATCATGATGATCCTGTACAGTTGCAGTGTTCATCGACTGGTTCTTGTGTTTGTGCTTCAAATGGATCATCGGCAAAGTCAACACGTCACCCCACACTTGTCGGCCACATTCTAGTGACCGCACGAACGATTTCCTGCTAAGCGGGCCCATGATGGTAGCCAACGATCGAACCATACGCAGTCGCAGCATGTTTGTCAGAACGTCCTCCCACAAATCTAACGCTTCCACTCCGAAGTCAAGCATGAGCTGGCTGGCACATCGCAGCACCCATGGGTGATTCAGAGGAAATCGCCGGAGAAAGCTACGCGTGAGGACCTCTTTGTCACTCTTCAACACGAAGGCCATGTCGTATGGAACTCGGTGCTCTTCAAACGTCATCATGTGAGTGCAGTGCTTTGTATACTTGAGTAGCTCCTTGAAGAACGAATCAGAGTTTTCGATGCCGTACTTGGTAGTTACGAATCGTTCGACAGCAGCATGGTATAGTTTCCCTAAGCGTAAGATCACACGCAGCGCCCGTAATCTTGCTCGGTACGTAACACCAGCTCTAGGTCTTGAATCTTTGGCAAACTCGACGAAGTAGCTCAGGACTTGCTCACCGAATACATCGCCGCTCTTCACACTAGCAGTTGCCAAATACAGAATTCTTTTCCCGAAGTCTTCGTCAGCTTGATGCAGTTTCTCCGAACCGAGAAGCTCAAAGGGATCTTCCTGGGCTTCTTCGCTCGAATTACTTTTGCCGACATGAACAGCATCTTTGACAAGCCACTCGCGAACCAGATCCAGCCGAAGCTTTGCTTGCGGTAACTGAAGCAGATCTCCAATGCTACTAGCCACTGCGTGGAGCATGTCACTGCTGTGGTTGTAAAACCATAGAGCATATTGTCTGTACAACTCCAAAAACAGCTTCTTGGGCTCCGACACGAGTGCTAGCAGCTGATTCGTTTGCTCCTTGTCATTGATGACCTCAGCCAAGCTTGATGTCTGAAAAGTTGCATTCCGAAGAAGAACCTCCACTTTAACTCGCATGATTTTGGTTTCCAGTCTTGTCAATGCTTCATGCCCAGTAAACGAGGTATTGGAGGGGTCTTTGGATCCATTTTGGCCTGACACAGCAGCATTCAGAGCGAACTCGAGAGCATTTAGTTTCTCATCACCTAATGGGAAGTTCTCAGCAAGCCACTCAGCTGCAGTCACCCGGCTCTCAGTATCGCTCAAACACTCAAGGATGCCTTCGAATGCGCTGAACTGGGCTAGACTGGTGTTGCTGTCTCCATCTGCTGCAACCTTTTGTTTGAGGTTTGTGGTGATCATGTTCTTTAGTAGGAGCATTTGCAGCTCATCTGGCTCCATTCGAAGAGGTTCAGCGAGTCCAATCAACACATTGAAGTTTTCCTTGGTCACTAGCCGAGCAAGCACATCTCGAGACTCTGCAATCAGCTCATGAAACGAAATCTTCTTGCTGTCCGGCTTGTCAGCTCGATTCGTTGAGTAGGACTCAGTATTTACGCCATTTCCAATCGGTACCTCGAGCTTCTCGCTGATTTTTGAATCGCTTTTAGCTTGGAAAGCAGCGAAAGCTTTCAGGTTACGCAAAACTTCCACTCGTCGCTCCACCTCATCTCGTTCACGATAGGACGTGTTCTCGAGCAACAGCCGAAAAATAAATAACAGGCGATCGTAATCTTGGCCAGGAATCTTTGGAATGCTTTTCAGCAGCAGCTTCACCAAATGTTGCTCATGGATCTCCTCTATCACTCCTGCAATCTTGTCCTGGTACTCGAGGTTTGTGGTCGCTGCTTCTTCCAGCAACAGAGACTCTGCGTAAACGAGTGACGGGAAGCTGTCTTCAATCTGGTAGTGCCGCGTGAACTCCAGAACAGTATAAAAATCGTAGTTGCTCCGAGTAATCAATGTAGGCACCAGGCGACGAATGTACTGCAAGTCGCGACGTTCGCTTTGAAATGCTTTGTGATCGCACTCAATTTCAAGTAAATTGAGATAATGCCACCACCTCGCGTTCCCTTCCAGCTCAACACACTGATGCAGAAAGGCAATCTGTTGCCAGGCCCGAGCAGCATCCGCACCGATGAACGCCAACTGCTGGAAACGGTTAAAGTCTTTCGCCACATTTTCTCGAGAAATCTGCCTTCGAAAGGCGTGAAACGCGTCCTCTTGCTTCATTGACAACATCAACCTGGACAGAAGAAATAAATGTTAGAATTTCACAAGAGGCAACAATATTTGGGGTGACAAGAAACAACGTACCCTAGGGCCAAGTAGTTATCGATCTCCTGTGACTGGAATACGGTTGACAGCAGTTTCCCCATCTGCGTGTTGACAACACTCGCTGCGTCTTCTGGCAGCTCTTGCATAGACATCAACGACTGCAGACTAAGCAGATCTGACCTCTGGTCCACGAGGAACGACACGTAGCGTTTAGATGCAATCGTGTCCCTGACTTCGACTTCTCGCTGGAGATTTTTGTGTTCGGCAATCGCAAACCTGGTTACAAGCTTGATTGCTTCGAAACTGGCCAAGGCACAGGCATCTCCTCGGTACCACCGAGGGTACAACGTCCACTGTGCTGCTCCACCCGTCTTCGCTGTCAAAATGCTGTGCTGGGTAAACTGGAGTATCTCGTTGACCAGCATCGTGTTTTTGAGGAGGATCAACGTCTCATCGAAGGACTCCTTATCGCACATGCAAAGCGCGTATCTCAGCAGCTCCAACGTGTACACCGGTGCTTGAACGCGCGCCACCTGAGCAGGCATAAGGTGCTGGTTTCGGGTAAATGGAACATCGTAGATTTCTTTCACGTGACTTGACGTGTACAATGAAAGAGATATCGCAATCTTCTTGAGGGCTTCGGCGGGGTGGAGTTTGCTGCTAGGGTCATTTTGCTCTGGTATGCTGGAAGGTGAGCAGGAATTCTTGGCGCCTATGTTTGCTCTTCTACAGAATAAATCTCGAGAGAAACGAACAGCTTGTAGGATAGAGCCGCTCTTCGCTGCACGCTGAGCGATAAGGGCTTGACATGCCTTGGAGTCGATACCCACTGCCGATGCAAATCGGTTCAAATCAAAGACGAGCCGAGTCCTCTCGTCGTCTTGCTGTAAACCGCGACCCTCACCAGACAGCGACTGAAGCACGGCGTTCTGGCTTGTACGTTGTTTTTTTGCGACAACTGAAGAATCGTTCGATGCTATAGCGCGCTTCTTACCTTTACCCTTTCCAACATAGGCAACTGAAGAAGCGGTTAGTTCGCCTGCACTTCTTGGATCCTCATCGTCTTCAGCAAACAGAATCTCTGGTTTCATAAACTGCTTCAACTTCGCTTCGCACTTTTGAGGGTCACGCAGTACTGACACGGAAAGGAGAATCCCGTAATCGGCCTCAACCTGGCCAATTCTTTGTAGATCAGTCATGAGTGCGTCAGTAAGCAAATAGTCTGCGCTCTCGATGTATGCGCTAACCGAGTCCTCTGGAGTAGTACCCGCTAACTCCAACATTGCCTTCAGCTCGGACAAGTATGCTGCAACTAGCGACTTCAGCATGCAGAGAATAAACGACTGCGGCTTGAGTTCATTCTGACGATCTGCGCCTTCGCCGTGAGCGTCATCCATCTCTTCCGCCTCCATCTCTAACAACGTCACGCCAAACTCAATAATTTCTTCCATGAGAGACACGTACAGCGTAATGTGTGCTTTAGGGTCCTTCCGCTGTTTCACCTCTGCAAGCGCTCCCATCGCCTTCGCAACTCTGACTGAAACCTCGTCAGTCGTTGCATCCGAATCGGATAACAAGTTCTCCGTGTATCGAACTGCTGCACGATCGCAATGCATATCGCTGTAGGCATCAACCAAAAGCAGCGCATCCGTCCAAGGTGTGGGTCTCGCCACTTGGTTTAAGATGTGCGACACCAATCTTGACGAACTCTTTGCATCGGCGATATCGAACTGCTTGATACCATACGACGTCAACATATCTTGAATCTTCATCAAGCGCACATGCTCTTCGATCTCTTCAAGGCGCTGTGTCTTCCATAGGGTGCAGTTATTTGCGTAGCTCGTCAGTGCTTGGGAATACGGAGGGAGTACAGACCTTAACAAGGCCAATGTCGCATCTGCGCGGACGTTAGCGTCAGAAATCTCATCCAAAAGTACCAGTGCTCTAGTTTCTTCAGCGGACTGAGGAGACTGAATGGATTCTGCTAGCTCCGTAACGTAGTCGTGAAGGACTGGATCAACGTCAACGTCACAAAAGTGAAGATACTTTCTTACGTGCTCCTCGATTTCCTGCTTGAGTGATTCGGGGTCGAATACACGGTCAAGCATACTCATCGCGATAGTTGCCGGCGTTTCGTCTTCAAATACAGAAAGTGAAATGACAAAGTGATGCTCCACCGCAAGACGTTGGACGTGCCGTAACTTTTCGCCCAATGCTTTCATACGCTCAAACGCGCCTAACTCCTGCTGTGCCTCACCGTCGCGCATACCATTTTGCAAGGACTTAGAGCAGCTGGTTGACGCTTGCAGCTTAAACTTGTAGAAAGACAACCCCGCAGCACCCATTGAATCTACTCCGTCCTCAGCGCTGAGTACGTTGCAAATGCGAATAGCAGTGTCCAAATCACCCTTGGCTGCTGCAGCTTCAGATCTCTCAAGAAGCCAGAGTGTTACCTCTGTGAGCATTGGTCGATTTTCAGTCTCCGTAGTAGCATCCGATTCGGCTTGCTCAACGTGGCGAATAAGGGTTGGTATCACCTCGCTTTGGATCCAGTCTGCATAGGCAGAAACAGGCAGTGAGGCCGGGAGGTACTGCAGAAATTTGCCAATATTACGGACGGCAGCAGCATCCAAGTGACGACCCCATAGTATCCGGACCGCCCTCATTGAGCCCAGCTTGATGTACTTTCCCAGCATTTCAACCATAGGCGTCATTCGGAACAGGTTCCATTTTTCACGTAGCGCGTTTCCGCTCGCTTCTGCTTCAGCTTCAGCTGTCGCTGAGCTGCGGAGGAGCTGAAATGTTGTCCATTTATACGACAAATCGCTGATTTCGTCACACCAACGCAATAAACTTGCCAAAAGCGACGATGGCCTGGGTGATGAACTCGTATACTCGCGGATACCCGCCGCTACTTGAAGCAATTGCTTAAAAATGGCCCGAGATTCATCGTCACTTTCTCCAATACTCCTCGTGCGCGCATTAAGTTTTCCTTGATATTTCTTCATAGCTCGTTTATGCATGAGGGACGAAATCGGAATATCCACTAGAGACTCGGCAATCGTGACAGCATTTTCAGTAAAAGACATTTCCCCATCTTCACCGACAAAACTTTCATCGACCTCCCTTGTCAAACTATCACCGTCTCTTGTCAGCAGTAACATTGATACACCACAACGGGTTCGACATGCTGCGAGAGCTTGGCAATGATCATTGCCACGGGGAGTTTCAAAAAGCGCCACACTCGTGCATTTTGCGTGTGCCTCCAAATACGCAGTTGGTTCCATCCTCGAGACAACGCGTGCAGTCCCAGCGTCGTCAGATTCGAGGTGCTCAATACGAACCAGCTCAAACAATACTTTTGAGCTTCCATCCTCGGTAGAGCGAGCTATAGCTAGTAATGAAGCAGAAACATACTCCTGTTCGTGCTCTTCACGAGTGCAGGCTCTAATAACCGAAAAGCTCATTATTCCGGACACGTCTGCCTCAAACATCTCGGTCATGTCGCGCCAATTCCACCTGCGAATCATGCACGCACACAGTGAGTAAAGCCTCGCCGCCAATATACTACTAAGTAAATTAATCCCGTATCTATACCAGGACAATTTCCCTTCAGAGAGAATCACGAGCGAGCTGTAGTTCGCATCGAATGCCATCGCGTCAACAGGAGCCGATCTAGAGTCACACGCCGACACTTTCTAGACAGCACAAAAACGTAAACCTCACAACTTTCAACACACAAGCACACACACCAAGCCCCGATTCACACACACACACCTCAATACCAGTTCGTTCCTTCTGATTCCGCAGCGCCGTTTTGCAGACACTCCCAAATGCTCCATGGTTCCCTAAAATCATAAACTCCTCCGACTCAAAGCGATGCACCTACAGCCAACGACAAGCCCCATTCATCTCATTAAATTAAAAGCACACGCACACACACACCTTCACCCGACCCACGTACCAGCAAACACGACTGCGCCTTTTCCCTCAGTCGTCCAACTTTCGTCCGTTCAAACCGAATGTTCCTCAAAATGACCCCCAGAGCCTCCTTCGGCTTCTCACGAAGCACCTGCTCGAACTCCGCGAGTCGCAAGTCACCCAGTCTTAGCAATGTCCCCAACGCCGTCACCGCCACCAAATCCTGCGAGTTGCTCGCACTCGTCGCCGCCTCCGACGTCGCAAATTTTATCGAAACAATGCCGTCCGAGCCCCCAGCACTCACCACCCGGTGTCCGAACAAGAGTGTCCCATTGCTCTTATACAGATACAGCGTCCCTGCAGCGTCTGCGACTGCTAGGAACCCGCCACAGGCGCTGAACGCCATCGCCAGCACCTCCTCCGACGTCTCGACGGTCTTCTGGTCCACATTTCTCGCTCCCTCGGCGTCCGAGACCGTCACAACCCCGACCCGTGTCCTATCCCCCACTATTACCGCACTTCTAGCCTCGTGGATGGCGATCCACGGCGCGTTGTGGCCCGTAATTGAGGGTTGAGTAACATCCCCGACGGAGTTTTGGGTCTCATTTGAGGGCAGCTCCCACAGCAGAGACGCCATTAATTGCGGAGGTTTCGGCGGGATTACGTCTTCATCTCCTTCGGCTTCGTTCTGAGCAATGGAGAAAAGTGTTAGCGCAGCGTGGGGGTAGCTAGAGGCACGGGGAGCAGGCCACTTACCGCCATGGCAAGGGCGCGCGCACTTTTTGTTCTTGTTCAATATTGGAACGACTAAATTGAATATTTTAGGAATTGTTATTCAGTACCTAAGTTTGTTGGGTATTCGTTAATCGGAATTCTATCAGCGAAACTCAAGTTTCCTCAATGTGGGACTATGTGAAATGTGGGTCTACAACCCGTCCATTAATGCGTGGACAGCATCCGCTGCCGTCACGAATACCCGTCATGGTACCCTGCCTGTCTTTTTGCTCGTACGCACCAATTTGACAGGAGGCTTCCTGCCGCTTGGACGCCCGTCGTCGGACCTTTTCCTACGTCTGCCTTAGTTGTATTGTGCCTTTCTGTCGTTTTGCCGGACCTTCGCAGGACTTTCGGAGGTAGTTGGTAAGTCCTTTGTAAGACTTTAATCTTAGGATTTGAAAAATATTTCGTTGTGTAAGCTAAGGGTTGATCGTTTCGTGGGAGCTACTTTTGAAAGTGCGTGTTACGATCAATAGTACCGAAAGGCTGAAACATACCTGCCAATCGGGGCTTGGCGGGGCTTGCAAGGCCTTGCCGTGGGCTTCCGCCATGATTTGACGAGATGTCTATTTCCAAGGTAAGCAATCGTAATTCGCTGTGTTAAACCTAACCCTCTTGAGTAAAATATAGTTTTTCAAGTCCGATCGGCCAAAAGGGGTGAAAGGCACAATACATGTATTTTAATTTACGAACGCTACAAGATGATCTCAACTCGAAGTGCCACGTTAGGTTGAGTTTGTACATCGAAGCTAGCAATTTATCCGAGGTGCTGGTGGCTCGTATTCACATACAGCCCAACTATCTATCGCTATCGGATAACCCCTTACAGAACTCCCACCTAACGATTCGCTGACAACTTGATCCAGTATACGATCCTTAGCCGCACTAATGTCGCGTTCTTTTGGTCTTCGATCGACCCTTTTGCTGAAAGGATATTGGGACTATCCCTCGAATAGCAGCTGAAGGAATTCGGATCTGGATGATCTGTGCTGCAACAGACTTCAGTGTTTCATTCCAGCCTGAACACTCTCGATATCTTACACAGTATGAATGCATTTGAGGCGAATTGGGAACTTTCGCGCCAAGTTGTCCACTTCTGACACATACTCCCCTCGCATGCTGGGATGTCCTGTAGGGCATGGCTTCGCTTGGAGAAGACAAGTCAAATTATGTTCGCTTCCCGCTCGTGCGTTACGCTTAACCCCTTAGTTCCCAGCCTAAATCATGGGGGTATATTTTACTCTATCCCGTATTTGCATATATAGGGATTTGTATGTTCCGTCGTCTAAGTACGGAATTTGACATGGGGGGTCGGGGAGGGTATAAGGTACGCTCGCGAGTGTAGATACGGCGCCTCTAATATAACTCGGTCTTACGTATGCTAAATGAGGCCTTCGAGCGACTTATGTCTACGGTATCAACATAATAACTGTCCATTTTATCGGTTAGTTCCATCTTTGGAGCGTTGCACACATACAGCAGCGCTGGATGTTCGGCTAGATTCAACGATTGACCAACGAGAAGAATGCAAAACACACGTTTCCATTGATTACAAGCTACCGAAGAGAAATATAGACGTGCTGCCTACGTCTCGTCTTCCGCCATTCCTCCCCCCGCGCTGTCAGCATCTCCGCTCATGTCGGCTCCCGCTTCGCCGGCTTCAGCGACGTCTCCAACTGTGTTCACCGCTCCATGGAACGCCTGTGCACTGCGTCGTCGCTTCTTATTCGGACGCGACGGCGGCAGTCGGTCACGGACCTTGTGGTCCTGCAGTAGTAGGCGGGGGATGTCGTTGCCGTTGCTCCAATCGGTGTGCCAGATCTGGAAGCACGTTTTCTCTCTTCCATCTCGTACGACGTTACACAGATATTTGCTGGGCCACCACACTACATGTTAGAGGTAGTACACGCTTTTCGAATAGGAAGCAGCACGTACCGTCGGTTGCCCGTGGAGCACTCCGGGCAGAAGTACTTGGTATATTTCCTGGGCTTGACCTTGAATAGAGCGCACACCTTGCATGAACGATGGCGCCGCTTG
>LGTU01001024.1:0-28498 GCA_001314425.1 Phytophthora pluvialis | reverse complement strand
CAGACTTTCAGGATTTGAGTGCCATGACATCCGTCCTTAAAGTACCGAAATATGTCAATTAATGGCCGTGTAATTTTGGTAGCACTAACATCGTCCGAATAACTCTTCTTCGTAGGTTCTACATTGCCTACGCAGGTTCCACAGATTCCCATTGTCTGCTTCATTCCTCCTTCAGTTCTCCTTTTCCTTGCGGTGCTTAGGCCATCTTCACTTGTTCTCCCTGCTTGCCCCTCTGTGGTGTCTGCCCATTGTCTTATGTCGTCCTGTATGCGCTGTGCGACTCCTTCGCACATATCCGTGTTTTCTGTGTCTAACCCCCCCATGCTATGGCCGTGCTGCGTCCCTGGTCCATGGCGTAGTTCGCCAGACAGTCCACGGTCTTTTTGAATCGCCTGCAGTGGTGAGTCCAGCTCGCCACCGCGCAGATGTATGCCAGTCTTCTCGTCTCTCTCTACTAGTACTTCAGTCTCCTCGCTTTCGGATCCCTGCGTTTGTCAAGCATGCTCAATATCATTTGGCTATCCCCCACCACGTGAATGCCTGTCCAGCCCTTCTCCACTGGTCGCGTCAATACTCGATGCAGCCCGATGAATTCAGCGATGTTGTTGGTCGTGATTTGTCTGTTCAGGGCCGTTGCAGTCACCCAGAGCGTCCTTGGTTGTCTTTCCTTGGTCTTGTACTCCACTATGACGCCCCCGCTGCCATCTGGTCCAGGGTTGCCTCGAGACCCCCCGCCGAAGAGTCCCACTCAGACTGTGGTGTCCTCACCCAGGGCTCATCCTAGGGTCATCTCCGCCCCCCCCATGTGTTCGGTATTCTTGCCGCCACCGCTACTTTGGGTTTTGACTGCGCCGTGAGCGGGAACAATCCCAGCCTATACAGTGGGTACGCCTCCTCGATAGCCTGTTTCGTCCCCATTGCAGCGCCACCCGAAGTGCTCAACGTTCTTCTCCGTAGCCTCCCTCAAAGTCCTTTCTCTCCTTCCGCTTGGGTGAACACTGTCGACGTTCCACCTCCATATCCCTGTCATTGTGACTGCAAACCCGACGAACCGCATCTCATTTGATACTTCATACACGCAGCCCCATGGTTCCATTCCACATTCCTTTCCCCAACTAGCTAGGAGAACGCCTCATGAGCACACATCAGTGCTGTGGGGGCAAATTATATCTGCTGTAGCAAACCAAATATGTCGTATCAAAGCATAACCTCTGACCAGCAAATAACGATGTGGTGTCTTTGAACTCGAGGATGTATTCTGTAAAGTACAATAAATTAACCGGGAATAGGTGTACAGTGGCCAATCATGGCGACGCAAGCCGTCGAGCTCCCTACACGAACTCGAATAAGAGAGAATCTCGTAGGGCGTGCTCCACTGGAGCAAGCCCCTCACAGCCCGCGCCCCCCCCCCCCCCCCCCCCCCGAGGCAAGAACATCGGCGATCAAGAATTCCTCATGTCCAAGCGCATCCCCTGGATGGAGACAGCGTCCGCTGTCTATCCTGACGAAGCAGACGCCATAATCGGGATGCTGAAGGAGTTTGACATCGCCACCAGCAACGCGACGACGTGAACTGCTTGCAAGGGTACTGAACTTCACAAAGCGCGTTATCGACTGCTTGAATGCAGTTCAGAGGAGTACACGGAGGCCAGCGAATCCAAGTGCGCGTCGCGCGGTAAATGACAACCTGTCTCCAGACGAACCTCGTATCATTACACGAGTTCGGTGAACACACCACGGAAGCATTCTCGCCTACGCGGAAACGGTTGACGGAGGCGCAGAGGAAATTCTGCAGGGAGATGGCCGTGCTTCAATGTCCAATGAGAATTCTCCATGCGCTGTCGCACAAGTTCTCAGTCCCGCTTGCGGACAAGCCCGGTTTGAAAGTCGTCCAGAACTTCGAAAACCACTATTATCGCACGCATTTAGAGAACCATGATCGTGCCCAGGAGCTGAGGGACTCGATCCATGCGAGGATTTACACTGGATCGGAAGCTATGTCTCATCCATTCACGTTTGGCTAGTCCCGCTCTAAGCTTCAAGTGATCCAGCACTTCAGCGGATTCGCTTGGGGCCGTCCGACCCACGTAGTTTCGTTAACATGGGAAATGACGAAATTATAGAAGTGAGTTACCGCAAATGCGTCCAGGATCGTCAAAACTGTGTACGGAGCCTCGAGTAATTGACAAACGACATTGTGTAGTTGTCTGCCGGCGTAAGTACCGGAGGATATTCTTCGATGCCTACTAATTGCTCTCCTCGCGATTTCTCTCCATTCAGCAGTCATCCCACGCGCATTTGAACCATATCTCATCCCCGTAGTTAACTGTGATCTGGTTACAGGCCTTGACGTCTTTGATCATCTTCACGAGCACCTTAACACTAGTCCTGTTTTGAGCTCGACAAACGCAGCGTCCGGATCGCATGCGTGTCTAATGAAATGTGTCGTGTAGCCGCAATTCAATGCCTCCACGTACACATACTTGTTCTGCGCCGACTTGGCGTTGTACAGCATGGTGTAGCCACGGTTTTTCTTGACGGCTTGGTTTGCTGGCCTTCTACTATCGCATCGTACTCACTCAGCGTGCCCACGCAGTCGCCTATGACGTTGTCAACGTCGAGCCACGTTGTAGAAGACCAACACGACGTGCGTCAAACAGCTTGAGCGATATTCGACAGCGGGGTGCGTTGCTGCACAGAGCGTTCAGGCGGAAGCAGTCTGGCCTGCAATAGATGGCAGACCCAATGCTATCGCATGTGTCATGAAACAGTCGCAGACACACTTCCACTGCTCATACTCCCCGATGTTTTGAGCAAAATGCCGTCTGGGTTTGTGCACTCCTTGATGAACTCCACTTCTGTGGGGCATGGCTCCTCCTTAGAGAAAGACTGGCCAATGACCGCGAACTCTGTGTACAGGACAACATGCATGCAAGTTTCGTAGGCAACACTCGACACCCGGAAACATCAGCAGTGCCTCCACCTTGCGGGTCATTAGCGTGCGTGCATGGTAAATTTGCCTTCCGCTACGCGTGATGCCATACTTGGCTTGGTCACGACGCTTCCTTGAACGTGGAACACCCCATTGGCCAGGTCTCTGCTTTGTTTGGTGCCGAATCTTAGCGCGCATGAGGCGAGCGGGACAGGTTTCGCATAGGCATCCGCATCTAGCATTCACGTTCACTTGGTTTATTGTAGCAGCATTGTCTCTGCTAGCCGCCTGCTCGCAGCAGTCACTCTGTGATGCATTACCCTCATTCGTATTGTGTACAGGCGAAACAGAAGCATCGTTTGCATCGCCCATCGCCCATATCAAGTTGAATTGAAGTATTATCTGCGCTGGTTGACATGGCAGCGAGTTCAGCTGGCTACACCGCCATCTCGGAAGTTTCGTACGAATCCTCGCAACTACAAGATCGAACGGCCCTCACGAAACCGCTTCACTAGCGCAAACCACTGCCACGTCGGTGCTCGCTTCGCTGGACCCGGCGGAAGAAGTCTCTTCCAGAGTTGAGGTGTGTAACGCCACTGCCGACTGCTGCGAACAACGTTTCAATACATCCTCGCGTACCAGATCTCCCCCAGCCCTACTCCACTTCCTTTCACTGCTTCCACGTCCGTTGTCGCTTCTCTGGACCTGGTAGAAAGCTTCTCCTCCGCAGCGACGCGTCTAGCCTCATATCCGACTGCTGCGAACTAATCTCCACCATATCCTCGCGTGCTGCAATATGCTGACACAATGCCGCGTCAACACCGTGGCGAATGGCGCCCGGCAGAGCGTCGTTGAAAGACCTGGATCGCGTTGGGGCAACCAAACGTCCAGGTATCCGCTTATACGAGCGCAGTATGCGCAACAACGCGGCGCCGTCCTAGCAGCGGTTGACGAATCGAACTGCAGTGCGCTCCACCATGGTCGTGAGCGAGAGATTTTCGTCGGTGTCCATGGGGGCCGGCGGATCGACACCTGCAGTGTCGTCGATAGAGGATGACTGCCGACCGAAGCCCTCGTGGATCGCCACAAACGAAGGTCTGTGTGTATCCCGCTATCTGGTCACCTGCATGGAGGGTATTGGGAGGCGACTCCGATGCTGAAAGGCCTGACATGCTTCGATAGGGAGTACCGGGCTCACCGCTGCGCTGCTGCTAACGGGGGGAAGCCGATGATTTGCTAGTGTTGCTGCCACGCCACTTGCGGTGTGGTGTACCAGGTTACATTCAGCGCACCTACTAACCGCAGGATGTTGCTGCAGGCGGCTTCGAAGCCTGAACTTGCTCTGCAATGACGCAGCCAGCGTTACACTGTCTATGCTTAGTTTGGTGTGCATTTACTTTGTTGGTCAGATCGGTACGTGTGTCCATAAGGTTTTCTCCTAGTCAGCTACCTATTGTAGCTGCAGCCCGAAAATGCTCCGCACGACCTCCGGTGCTCCCCTCCATGCTACTCCTGCGCCTTGAAATGCTAGGCTCCAAATTTGTATCAGAACGGCCCAATACACCTCTGCATCCGGACACTGCCACGCTAGGTGGGCTGTTCCGTCCGCCTTAGCTCCCCCACACTCCCCTGCCACGCATCCGTATCCTAAATCTGGTCTCACCCAAGCCTTAACCTGTTTGATTTGAGTCTCACCAGGTTTTGAGCTTGATTCGCTGAGATCCCTGTCAGGCGGTACATCGCTTTCCATTGTAGTGCACTCAGTGCCTCAGCTAGGCCCGCGCCCTGTTCTCTCCACTTTGTCTGTGCTTTCTTGCTCGCCGCCTTGGCTTTCTCACCCCTGCGCCTGTTGATCAGTTTTTTATAGCGTCGCCTGGTCTACGTTCACCTCCACCGCCCAGACCAGAGCGGCACCATTTCCGGTGAGACTGCGTGTGGTGTTATCCACATCTCATTCGGCGGTATGCCCAGAACTGCTGCTACTTCTTCCGCTACCGTTCCTCCGAGCTGTTGCCACCTGAAAGTCCTTGCATGGGCGCCCCAGGAGTGCGTGATGTAGTCGTCCACGTGATGCTTGTCTTCCTGAGAGTGGTCAACGAGCACCAGGTTGTATTCCCTTCAGAAGTTTTATATTTTAGGTCGAATAGCCAAGTCAGGTTTAAGGCAGTAGTTTGCTAAATTATCAATTAATTTGTTAACTCGTGGGTTCAAATCCCACTTCGACTTATTTTATTGGGCGAAGCCCCAATACTGCGGGCTCGCTTGCGGCGTTTTCGGCGGCCCTCGCTTTACTTGCAGTGCGTCGAACAACTTGATAATTTTGCTTTGCTTTGGCTTTACGAAGCTGGCATGGGTTAGGAAGGGTCACCAAACCAAGGACCTGGGACCTGCGATCGGCCATGGTGTCCCTCATGGGTATGACTTTAAAGGCATTTTCAGATAAGGTATTGCTTCGCATTCCCTTTTTCTACCAGCGTTCTTAGCTGAAAAAGTCATTAAATACCCCCCCCCATCTGGGATAAGAAGTATATATAGGGCTAATTACGATATACGCGGTGGAGTTCGTCAGTATTCGAGGGCTAGGCTGGGGATCGGCGACGACGTGGCACTTGTCATCTTCCCCGTCGCTTTTGACCGTCGGGCAGAGATCCAGTAGACAGTAGCATACCGGTACTATAGTGCAACTACTATGTAATGTAGTACTATGTACTTTGATCCCGCAGCGGCTCACATTCTACTTCGTACTAAGTAGAATCTTTCTGAGCTAAATAGTACTGGCGATTCTACTTGTAGAATGATGACGACCATGGCACGTTGTTTGCTCCTCGCGCTGAGCAGCACACAATATTAACAATCGCAAGGCATCATTATCAGTGCACAAGTTGCCGTCGTATGTTGCTACAAGAAGTCAACTGAACTGACCACTAATCCAACCGTATAAGGCGGAAGCATGCGTGTGGGTAAGGAAAAGAGGCTACGGAAGTTAGCGGATAGGAAGCAAAAATTATGTTGCGGACATAACACCAATGCGCTCAATTCAACTGATATATCATGGAAGTTTTGTTGTCCTCGTCAGCGTGCAGCCTCTGCCCGACTTGCAGCAGTGAGCAGTGCTCACTTAGCACGCTCGTATCTAGGAGCTATGGAATCATTATGAACGGTTAACGTACATGTACAACGTTGGAAAACAGGCGCACAGAATCAAATTCGCCTGCGATATAATAATAGAGTCAGGATTCAGCGTTGCAAATGCTTGCGATGGGAATGCTGCGGCTGCATCGAAAGTACTGGTGAAACTACTGGAAGTACTATTACATAGTACTAAGTAGAGCACATTTTGGTAGTTTCAAATATATCCAACTACAATGCCCTGTCGTGACCGCGAGGCGAATTGCAATACGGTATCGCGGTGTCTTCCTCGACCGAAGGTGCACGTCTGTGACGTTATTAATGTAATGGGCTTTGTGCCATGGGGCTCCGTTAATCGGGCCTGCCTCAGTCTGCGAGTCTGCGAACTGCGCGAGTTTGCGAGAACCTTGGAGCTTGCGCAGACGAGCCTTGGTGCTAGTGCCGGCTAGCGTCGGTAGTGTAGGGGGCGAGTCTTAGTTTTGCGTTAGCACAGTTAGGACAACCCCTCTCCAACAATCAATTGGTGGACCTCTAGTTAATAATTTATCATTAACATGATGAAGTAATTTAATGGTAGAGCGTGATAATCATATTCATAATGCTGTAGGATCGAATCCTACCTTCATTATTATTGCTAAACCATAATGAACCTATTTCACGTGTTGGTGCTAAAGCAAACTGAAAACACTAATAAAAAACTAACAAAAACTAACAATTCACTAAAAATAATATATCAACAGTTTCTCAATTGTTAAAAAACACGTTTATAAAAAAAGAAATAAAAGTCCAGCTTTGAAACAACGTCCGCACAGTAAAGCTTCTTATTTATTTTTCATGTATTGTGTATACATGAAAAATAAATCCACAAGGAGGTTCATGCATCCTCGGTTTTTTTGTTGTTGTTGCTTATCATCGATGTTTTTTAATACTATTTATATTGATAAATTCATATAAATAGTGCACTAATGAAATAAAATTACAACAAATGCTTTATGTAATAGAATAAATGTCAAACATTTATTTTAATAGGTAATGCGTTACCGTTACAAACTATACTGATCTTCATTAAATAATTCAGTTTCAATTAAAATAATTGTCCGTCAGTAATATAAATAACATTAGTTGGAATATAAGCAGAAACATCACCAGCTTGAGTTTCAAAAACAAAAACATTAAATCATTTAAGGGGTTTAACAAAGGGTTCGCGAGTCAGGTAAAGATTTAAGCCTCATCTCCGTAGGTCAAACCGGACAAGGATACTTCGCAAGAGAGCCGTATCTTCTCATAATTTGCACACGTGGCAAACAATGTGAGGTCATCCCGCCACCACCTCGCGTCGGTGTGTGTGTGTCCACGCACAGGAGCATGAACACCTTCCCCATTTTCAATTGGCTAAGGTGTCGATATTTTATTCTTGCAATGCTGCGGCTTTGCGAGGCCAGATAGTGTGTGTTCACCTGAATGGCGCAGTTATGATCTTCAAGGATTTGTTGATCAAGGATTTGCTGCTCCGCCTACGTTACATTAACTTACCCACATGATCGCTACCTCTCTAATTCCTACCTAAACCAACGGAAGTTGGTTTCCTCTCGAGCGTCTAGCGCAATGGCATATAAGCATACTGACCCATAGGGGGCTCAATTGTGTTTTCAGACGCAATATAAACAGTTAGTGTCGGTCGTGGTTGACCTTGATTTGACGCGGAGAATCCTTTGTTGGTTTGACCTACCAGATCACCTTTACCTGGCTCGCGAACCCCTACTAAATAAAGATTTTACCATTATAAATAGTAACTGAATGATTACTATTAATATTGTTAATTTTTATTAGTTTTTTTTTAACCGTTGTTTTGTTTTAATAAATTAACTTTAAAAAATAGACCTTTAAATTCACTTCTGATAGTTTGGCAAACTACTGCTGTAAACCTGACTTGGCTATTCGACCTAAAGTATAAAGCTTCTTTGATAGGATTTGAACCTACAGCCTAAGTGTAACAGCCATTTGCTCTACCATTGAGCTACAAGCTTGCTTGACTGTATGATAGGTATGTCAAATAAATATCTAGAGAACCCTGTACTAATGCAATGTACTAATATAATGTACTCAACACCTGTACTAATACAATGTACTATTCGGGAGCCATATAATATATCGTGGATTGCTTCGCAAAGCAGTCGCTACGATAAAAAGATTCTCACACCGGTTTAGTACGTCGCTGTTGAGCTCGGCGCTGGGCCTGTCTCCACACATAACGCGCGCTCGTACACGCTCGCCTCCGTTAAATATTCCATGAATGAGACGTGGCAAGCAGCCACTCTCACGATTAATTCGGCCCATGAAGCATGATGATATACTGCGCGTTGCAGTGTTGACGCTGCAACAGCGTCAACATGCATTTTACAAGATACTTTAGTACCTAACCCTGAAGGTACGGTGCCGATACGATATTGACGGTGTCATAATGCATATTAAACATGTGGAATCAGTGTCCCAGCACCTACATTGCAGGCTACAAATCTCGTCGCACCTCCGAACGTTTAACCCTTTCGCGGTAAAAGGACACATTTATCGCCCTTTTACTATATTCGCAAAACACGGTGTGAAAGTACGCCCTACAAGGGCGCATTCTGTGCCCTTTTAGCTTTGAAGCCAGCCGGCGCTATTCTGCTTTGTTTCTACCAATCAGAATGGATGGTACAGGCGTGTGCGTAGATCTGGCTGGTAAATTATCGAGCCACGTCGACAGAATCACTTGATTTATGGCCATAAACCGGGTATCCCCATCTTGTTGTTATCTTACCAAACCAGACCTCCCTCTTTCAGCCACTCAGTGCCAGTCGTTTTGCCAATACAAACATTCAGATACATGCACCAGTCACCGGCCGCGATGTCATAGTAAGTTCAAGTCACACGAACCTCTTCCTGTCCGTCCCCCATGCGCACCAACTTCCACGACTGGGAGGACAAACAGCTAGTCCAAATTGCGCTAGAGTTCGAGAACGAAAGGATACGAGTAACATGGGCGTACGTGGCGCGGCGCGTAGCGAGGTCGAAGCGGACAACCCGCCAACTCCGATTGCGGCTTGCAAGTTACAAGCGTAAATACGAAAAGACAGTGAAGAACTTTCCTCGATGATTTTTTAGTGAACCTGCGCCAGGACAGCGCTTGCTTTCATCGGGGAGATGCCCACCTCGCGCTACGACTCACCACTCACGACATCCTCTCCCGCCACCTCCAGCAAAGAAAACAACGGTGCAGCAGTCACGACGGGGATTTTCGACCCCGCCAGCAGTGGGGGGGGCAGCAGTGAAAGGGTCGGTCGGTGCAGCGGAGGAACAATCGGCCGAGGAGTGGCGGAGGGAATGGTCGGTGCAGCGGTGGAGCAGTCGGTTGAGGCAGTGGCGGATGGAATGGCCGGTGTACTGCTGGAGCAGTCCGTGGATGCTACAGCATTGCTCAATTTGCATGACGTGATACGCGTTCTCGCGTCCATTTTTAGCGAAGTCACTGCCAATGACATTCGCCAGGAGGCAGGAAGAACGCAGAAGAACGCGGGAGAGCTACTGCCGTCTGGTGTCGCCGACATGCTTGCCGCGATGGAGTCGCTGGACAAGCACGATGTGTTCCTGGACGTCGGCGCTGGAATAGGCAACGCTCTGGCTCAAGTTGCGCTGACAACGAAGGTCAGCAGGTGCATCGGTGTTGAAATCCGTGCTGAGCTATGCTCGCTCGGAACACGGCATATTTGGCAACACGCCGATTCTTACCCGCTTCTTCGCAAGGTGGCTATGAAGGCTGCGGATGTGCGGGACGTACTGCTTTCGAGCCAGGCTTCTACGTCCGAGGCTACGGTTGTCTTCGCAAACTACTTCTTGTTTGAGGAAGCTGCTAAACTTGTTGTAGCTCGAAAGCTAAGCGCAATGGCAAAAGATCGCTTCGTTGCGTCAACTTCACTGTTTTGTCTTAGGCACAGAATGAGGTGCACACAGCCATTTTGCGCTCGCTGGAAGCTTACACGGTAGAATGCAGTTGGAAGTCAGATTTGACGTATCTCTATATTTACACAAATATATAAATGTTCTCTCGCACTTGTATACCTCCACACCCTGGTGTCCCTGTCCAGCAGCGATTCAGCCACCACCTCGTCCGCGCCTGTGTCCGCACCCACCGCCAGCTTGGCCAGCCCGACGCACCCGTGTCCGCGGCCACCCCCAGTAGATCGGCTCCGACAGCAGCTCAACTCCGCCATTGCAGCCGTGGTGACGCCGACCGCCAGCCTCACCAGCTCGCCCACCACGTCGGCGCAGTCGACGTCCAGCAGTAGCAGCAGCTTCGCTCAGTAGCAGCTCGCATGCAATCGACGCCGGCACCAGCTTGGTCACCTGTCTGCGCCAGTGTGACAGCTCGAGTATCTCGTCCATGGGAGCAGTTCACAAGTACACCAGCTCGGCTTAGGCACCAGCGTGGGCTGACAAAGAGCTGCATCAGCTCAATCACACTACAGCACCAGCATGAGCGGTTACAGGAGAATTTGACGCACGACATTTGGCTTTGCGGCGCATTGACTTGGCTCAAGTAGGTCGGGGGTGATAGCATCGATTCCAGTCGCAGCGGGCTTCAATTGAGCTAGCAATGAACCCCGGCGGATATTCCCTTTCGTTGTGAACAAATTCTGGGGCAAATAAAACTTGTGAAATTTATCCCAGCAAGTCCATGATTGCTGTGGGCACATCCAGGCCGTTGGCGGTTTTTCATTGACTTCTCGGCATAAGCACACACCATGTATAAGACAGTATGTTGTCACCTCCGTCGGGTAGCGATCTTCCCAGCGACAAAATATACACCTGCGTCGCTTCCTGCTCGCCTTGCATGTTCTGGTTGTGCTCACCAACGCATGTTGGAGCTGAATATTCACCCGATGCATTGCCTACCATCCTGGTGACAGGTGTAATAGTAGATGCGTCGGCATTTGACACCATGTTGACGACGTCGCCGTCGCACCACGAGGCAGCAATCATACTGCAATCACGAGAGATTGCCTGGCGAAGGTCGCCGCGAGTTCATTTCGTGTCGTCGAGAATCGTGTGGCGGGGGAAGTGCTTGCTGTTAGATTTGATGGTACCCAGACCGTACAGACCTTCGAGCTCAAGCTTTTGAAGCAGTCGGACTGATGTGTAGTAATTGTCCATGTTGCCGATGCGTTTCGTGCCGAACAACGGTCTCACGACCTCCAGTACATGCTGGCGAATCTTCGACACCTTATCAAATTCTGTCCGCAGCGACTGCGCTTCATCATGCCCAACAACACCACCAAGTCGGTCTCCAACATCACATCGATTACAGTGCAGCTTGTAGTTGAGTGCGATCCAAGTAGATGAGCAGCAGACAACGTAGAGTCGGAAATGATATTTCACTGTTGGCTTCATCGGGTTGAACAAATCATGTGTCTTCCTTGTCGAGGCCGGCACGCTACACTGGCTTCATCCAGAGCCACATTCCGCCCAACCTTGATGTAGAGGACGCCAGCGATTTTCAGCAAATTCAGCAGAGGTCTAATACGAGCAGCAGCGTCGCGATCCAGCGTGGTTGGTACAGCATTGAAACTCAAACAGCGTCTCAGCAGTTTGTACCGATTGAGGGACACACATTATCCAACGAGACTGGGCTTCCGCCAAATATCATATCTTCCGGTTGCTGGCCCCAGTAATTTGCGTATTCGCCTTTGTCGTTCAACGCCATGTAGAACATGACGCCTAGGAAAGCCATCAGCTCAGCGAGTGTGAACGGAGTTGAAACCTTGACAGCGTATGCGACCGCGTACTTGTTTGTCTCGAACAGCACTTGACGCCAGAAGTACAGAGGCAAGTAGGCGAAAAAGCTTGACGTGGCCGAGTGATCAAAGAGGTGCCTATAGGCAGGCTCAAGTGCCGTCATTGTTGAGCCATCGGCACGCTCGTGACGGTCTGCCGGTGCATCAACCTCTCCCGTAGGCTCAAACCGCAAGCTTTGAATGGCTTCGACTTCCTCCAAACGGGCAGGAAGTAAAACACCAGGATCATACTCTTCGTAGTTGTCCACCTCCCGCAGCTCGTCCTCATCATCCACGTCAATATCGTCGTCAACATCACCGGTAACCAGTTCTTGCCAGTCGGGGTTGCCCTTTGACCGGGTAAGCGCCTCGTAATTATCTACACTGCGTTGAACGCAGCCGACGCTAACATGCTCCACAACGTTCTGGAACTGGCTATCAAGCCAGCGAATCTCAAACAGGGAGGCGAACTTGCCTCGCATCGGTCGTCGGCAAACACGCCCCACAACGTATGTTGATCCAACAGGACGATAGTGTTTGGACTTCACCCAGGCCTCTCGCTCCGGGGTGAATACTACCAACTTGGCCAGGTACACTTCTTGCAGCATCATTGGGGGTGTCCTCGTCGGTGGCGTCCGACGTGACGAGCTAGGCGTCTGCCCGCGATTTATAGCCACGGCGGCTTGAGGTGTCCGGGGAACGGCACTTGTCTGCGGAGGGCCAGTTGGTCCTGAGTCAACCATACAAATGTTCATATTTGTACACACATGAGCACCCGCAAATCACACGACGAGACGCAAGCACCGCACCTGTCGACCCGACACGACCAACGCCACCGCCTGCGCCGCGCCTTCGCCGAGCATCGGCTTCTCGTGCACCGACCACAGCTTGTTCGCGTACTGGGTTGACGCCATCGCCGAACGTACTGGCTGCTGCCGCTGCCACAACTCACAACCAAGCGTCTGGTTAGCCCACGCACTCGAACCCAAGAACAAGCAAGCGCCGTACCTGTCGCTGCGCTAGCGTATTCGAGAACAACAGCCTCACCAAGAAGGAAATCAGCACCTTCCTGGCCGTCTGGATCACCTCCTCGTCGAATGTACCGATAGCGCGTATCTAAACTTCGGCTGGGAGGCGGTTTCGAGTGCCACCCTGCGCGCCTCAGCCACGCCCACGCATCGTTGAAGGCGACCTCCCCCCCCCCAGATCGATTGCAGCAGGAGCCGAGCGCGACGCCCGTCGCCGTTTCGCGGGGCTTCGCTCACTCTCTTCTTCCCGCGCCCGCTTCGGCATGCTCCCTCGGCAGCAAATTCTATTGTGGGGTCTGAAAGCGGTGGCTAATCATGTCTCAGCAAGATAACTTGACAGAGATATGATATTTTGCAAAATCTGGTCCTGTTTGATAATTGATATCAATCGGTTTGGAAAGGTATACAATTTACAGGTTCTCGCTAAATTTTCGCGCCGGGATCTCGTGATGAGCAATGCAGTACGCAGCATAGTAACATGAAGATATTTGCTTTTTTCGGTGCTTATCACGAGAGCGGGAACAGGTAGGCATACTATTGGTCAATCAAATGCATATGTAAGCCCAACATCAAGTGTTGGATAGTCCGTCGAAGATCGCTCCACACTCATTCGACTGCTAACCTGTCGCAACTCCCCGGTCCATTTATCTGCTAATCTGCCTTAGCACAACCTCGTACACCCTCGACCAGCCTGTCGCTCTAGCCCAGCGCTATTAGCTCGCCGGTATAGCTCCGTCTTGGTGACACTACGTATGCGTGCGCGTCACCAGTGGCGTCATCGTTCGGAGACAGAGAAGGAGCGGTCATGGTAAACTACGAAGGATTCGATTTCTTTCCGCATAAATTACGTTGCATTTCAACCAATGAACGTCGAATTCGTCCAATCGCCGCAAGAAAAGAAAATATTAGCCAATCTGCTGTGTCCTTGAAATCTACTGTGAATGTGAAAAAGGGCGCAGAAGGCGCCCTTTTAGACCTCTCATCTTTCTCTATCCTGCATCCGGGAGGATAGTGAACAGCACTGGTGCCTCGGGCGAGTACCGTGATTTACTTAAAGGGCGCTTTCTGTGCCCTTTTAGAACAGAGTATCTTGACCTTGTATAATATACTTTATCCAAGGGGCTCGCGAAAGGATTAATATTAGCACGATCCTAGCTTGGGCTTTGCTGCCTTCCAGCAGTGCGGATGCAGTCGAGCTTACGGATACTAGGGGTTTAAGCTGGCCCGACACCGTGTACATCGCGCTACTGCCAGCTTTGAGCCCCGCCCCCCCCCCCCCCCCCCCCGCTCGGTGTGTGGCAGGTCAGTTCTTGATTTGCGCTACACAAGTCAACCAACTTCCTCGCGCATCCGCCCAAACGCCTTCGTCGAACATGCGTCTCAGCTTCTTTCTGCTCGTGTCGGGTGCGGTGCTAGCTTCAAATGCCAACGTCGTCTCTGCCGACCCCACCCAGCTTTCCGACGTGGTCTCCACCGACACCGCTGCGTTGGTCGAACCTGCGGTTACAGACAACCCCAGGCGATTCCTGCGCGCGCACAAGACCGTGATCGATGATGACGCCGACGTTGCCGATATTACTGAGACAGCAGATGAAGACGAAGAGAGGGCGTTTTCACCATCGGGCGAATGGACTCGAAAGTGGGCGGACAGGGCGGATGATTGGGTTGCCGGGGGGAAGACGCCGGGCCAGATCAAGGACATATGTGGAATTAGCCGCGCGACGGATCCGTGCAGCGGCGGGCTCAAAGTTAGCAGTAGCGCGATGTCCACGGTCGGCTCAGCTTGCTTTTCGCAACGAAAAACCTAGTAAGCACTCTGCATCCGTTGGTTCGTACGGCTGCAAGGCAGCAAAGCACAAGCTGAGGTCGTGCTGAGCGCTCGGAAGTGCGACGCAGCGATCGAGACTTGAAGGTGCTGGAACTACGATTCCACGTGATTGATAGCCGTATGACGCCCTCAATATCGTACCGGTACCGTACATTGTGTGATGCATGTTGACGCGGTTGCTGCAACAGACTTGCCGCGTCAACACTACAAAGCGCAGCCCATATATCATCATGGCCAGAATTAATCACTGCTTGCCCCCGTTTCGTTAAAGAAAGGACCAACGGAGGCGAGTGGGGGCGGGGCTCAAAGGTGGCAGTAGCGCGATGTTCACGGGGTCGACCCAACTTGCTAAGGCCAAACAGAAGTACAACCTTTTTCTCGCAGCTTGGCTGAAGGAGCACACGGGCGGCGTGTAAGTAGGCTTGCGGCAGCAATCCTGTAGGACATCCGTGTTTGACCCTGTTCTAGCACTCAGGAAGAAACAGGTAATTTGGTGGATGTCCTTCCTTTTCGCTATAGTTTGTTGTTGCCGTCGTGATTTAATCGCATAAGCAATTCAATACCGAGGTCCACTTCTTCATCTGGTTGTCAAATTTTATCAACGATAATAATGCGCATTAGCTGTGGCAAGCGCAGACACAATTGAATGAACCATGGCTACGAAACAGGCATTGTAAAGATTACAACTCGAACATAGGCGTGATGCACGTTAACATCTAAGAGATCATGCTGGTGGTGGACAATGTTTCTCCGTCTTTGATCTCCATAGATCCACTTCAACTTGTTCGCCATCAATATGCAGGAAGACGCAGTTGAGCCAGAGCGCGAGTCTACTCGATTTTCTCTTCGACTGGCGTACAGACTGGTCCAAACCAACATGTAACCCACGGCCCTGATACTTGAGCGCCAACGACGAAGATGGCTACTTCTTCTCGGCACTCGGTGTCGGAGCTATCCGATTCCATGGCAAGCAATCCGTCATCACCTGCTTGGGCCGTCAAGGTCAAAAGCATCTTGGCGATTAAGGATGAAGAAGCTCTTCTGAGTCCGAAGGCGGCGGCTGTGAGGCGCTTTGCTGCGCGCTGCCAACGCGACATTGAAACCAGCACGACGAAGAGCGAACTCCATCACCAGCAACTGCAGGCAGCGCATGTGAAGGAATTGCAACGCATATACGACTCAAAGAAGCACATGACGCTCATGAATATGCGCGAGAAGCTCGAAAAGGAGACAAAAACACTCATGCGGCCAAATATACGAGTTTGCGGAAGCTACGGCAGTGAAGAAGACGCAGGTTACGCTTCTTGAGTAACGCGTAACCAACCAAAATGAACAAGGAGATCCAATGATGTTGCTGCGGAGGGATTGACATCGAGTATATAGTCCCTGTCTGTCCTCTCCTCGTTCCATGTTACGATGGTCAGCCAGGTAGATATTTGAGAGCGTAACGATGCTTCGTACGATCGGTACACAGCGAGATCACGAGGTTTACGCCGCGGCGTCTTCGAAAATGACGGTCCCCGCTCAATTGTCTAGTACTTCGCGAAGTACTCGCGTTAGAATTCGGTTGAACCGTTGCGTGCTTGTCGAAATACAGGCAGGGATGCGTACGCAAAAGTGTCGCCCACCACGTGAGCGTCCAGGCTCCAAGCAGCCGGTGGTACTGGCTGCATCGCTAATTTCATTATCTTCTACGCCTCTACCGTCGACGACACAGTCAAAATTGCAATCTTGCATCTGGCCGACAGGTTCATCTTCACAGGTGAGGCGGTTCTGTCTGAAGGATTCCAGACGGACCATCTTTAAAACACCAACGTGGAATTATTCCGTGTACGGTTCGCCCCGCTCAATCGTTTGTTCTTCTTGAAGTGTACGTCAGTCAGCCTTGTGAACAATGGCGTTCTTCTTGGCATGCAGAGTACAACGACACGATGGATGATTTTGACTGATGGATCACCTTAACGTTATGGATAAATTGTTCCCAGAGTTTATACGAGTACGGAAGGAATAACACAGACGGCACACATTAAATGGTGCCGTCTGTGTTGCTATTTAGGAGCGCTGCGAGCCGCCTACAAGGGCACTTCATTACCCTCACCATTGAAATCGTCCTCTTCTGCCTTGCGGAAGTAAATTTCTCGAGCGAACGGAGAAGCACTAAACTCAAAAATCTTGTGCATGACATATTCATCGAGCTCACGAATCAGAGACCTCGCTTTTTCCATTGGCCCTACGTTTGTCGCACGGCTCCAAGTCCTTCTGCTGGGATGACAGCAGACTCAAGAAGGTAGTTTTGCTTTTGGTTGGCAAAAGTGTGCCCCCTTTGGGCAGTGGGTTGTGGTGATACTTGTCGAAACCATCCATGCAGTCGTAGTACATCGGCGGTGCAATCACGTCTAGGTATTCGAGATAGTTGTTGGCTCCCAGCATCTTAATAAGCGAGTCCACAGTATTTTCAGCAGCTGCAGTGCCGTTCATTTCTAGGACGTTGTTCAGACGGACTCGAAGCCGGCGCACACAGTTGATCATTGAGGTGTCTGTGTTGCGTAAATCAGCTGCGAGGATAGCCATATCCTCCCGGTTAAGCCTCAAAGATGGGAGCGGCTGATTGTTCGCGTAATAGTCTTTGAAGTCTAGCCGTGCCTCGAACAAACGCGATCGAAGCGACATTTCCTCCAGATTCAGGCAGTTTCCGAGATATAGATTTTCATCCTTGTCCATTTCCACGTCACCAAGAGCCAAAAAACGCAGCGATGGCCCGATGACTGCCATCAATTGTGGTAAGCCATCGATGTTTGAAGAACTTGCCTGATGAAACAAAAGATGGAGCGATGCCAAGTCACTGGAATGGCCGCTAACGCTAGTGGACGCGTCAAATTTGAGATCACAACGCTGCACCTGGCATCTTCCAAACCCTGGTACAATTGTGTTCACCCATTCGCTAGTTCCATCGTCGCTAAATGTACGAACAAACGCAATTGGAGATTTCACGGCAAGCAATCGGGAAGTTAGATCAGGTCTACCATCAGCACCAAACTGCCACCGAATTGGAGCCTCGGCCTTCAACGTGCCATCCCTTTCAGCGACCTTCCCGCGAGGAGAACCAAAGAGATCTTCCTCGGGATGTTCCGACAAGGCGATGCGTTTGAAAGCCTCCACGTCTGCTACGCTAAGCTTACATTTGTATACATTGCTGTAGAGAGTAAGCGATTCGAGCGTGGAACACGCTCGTGCTCGTTTCGAGAAAAATGCGTAAGCGATCCACTTCCATGCCAATGCGTTCATATCGGCATCATCCTGATTGATGCACAACTCCAGTGCCAACCTCCTGGTCGTTTTGTTAACAGCAAGTGACGAGCATAGTAACGCAATCTCGGGAACTTGTTGCCAGCCATCACACCATAGTTGAATTGACTCAATCTGGTGGCACTCCGACGGTGGGTTAGAGATCTTGGCGTCAGGATAGTATTTTGTATTTGTCGCTTCCGGGCGAAGTCGAGTGCCGATAAAAAACCCGCGGAGAAGCTGTCCAAACGATGTCGTCCAGAGGTGGTCGTCCGTTTCCCGCTCAGGGTCTTTACCGACAGCAAGTGCCATCCGAGAGAACCGAACATTGTCACGCACAAGCGAATGCAGAGTCTCCGCTGATTCAGCATTTACTGACATTGTTTCCAGATCCGCAACCATAGGTTCCAGTACGAATCTGCATCTCAGCGTCTTGGGAGCCACTGTTTCATTCCCCGGACTCGTCACATAGTTCTCCCAGTCTTCCTTGATGACCTTTTCAGCTTTCACAACATCGTCCAAAGCTTTCATCTGAGTCTTGGTAAACGTCTGAGTCCGCATTGAGAAACACACTCGAACCGGAACTTCGATGTCTACGCCCGGCTTGTCTGCCTTCATCTCCTTATCCATAGCCGCAATTTTCGACAACGCGTCCAAATATTCTTGACTCGGATGGCTGCGAGCATTAATGCTGCAAAATTGCATCACGTCGGAATCAAATTTTCCCCCATTTCCTCTTCCTTCCACGTCCAAGAAGAGCACGAATCTCGGCTCGTTGTCCTCTTCGGACATTTCTTCTCCTTCCTCGCCCATCTCCACGTCACAATAATTGCCAAGCATATATTTCACAGCCCATCGGTCGACGTGGAACACGGCACCCAATAGCAAGAGCGCTTCTCGCGCCTTTGGAAAGTTTCTTGAAATTTATCTTCGGTGGGGAATTTTAGACTTCCCGCTCCCTGTTCGCCTCGTGGGACTCGGTCACCTCGTGTCAGGAGTGCCACTTGAAGGTGGCGACGCTGGATATCCCACCCGTTCTGCTCGCAAGCGAGGACGGAGTCGTCGACCTGGCCCTTCAGCGCCACGCACCAGGGCTTCAGGAACAGCCAGCGCTTGATCCACGGCCGCTGGATGGTGGACATTGCCGAGCGGTATTTTCGATTTTTGACGTGGCATTGTTGAGAGTGCGAATTCTAACCAATGGCAACGGTAAAAGTGAAAATCCTGGGATTGGCTAAAACTGATTTATACGAAACGGTGTTTTGTCTACGTGTTTTAGCACGTAAAAGTAAAAACAAAGCATAACTGCAACCTTCATTTACTAGTTTTCAGATCACACTCAACGTGCATAACTATTTTCAAACGCTCACCAAACCGGCTTAAGATGGTGCATCTGAAGCCAGCTATACACGGCCCAGAGCGCATCCTTCAGTAAGTACAAAACCACATTACGTCCAGGTTAAAGTGACTGGGAACCACGCGATGTATTGTTGTTAGAGCTGAAGTTGTTATCACGGCGGACTCAGATGTGAGGGTGGCGTTGTCGCTTCGTGTTACGTGCTTCCTTCTAGCTACGGAGGCCCGAATTGGTTCCGGGAGCTCGTAAAGGTCTGCGGAGTGAACCGATTTGATTATCAAGGTGCTCCATCTCTACGGGCGTTTTGGAGCGATGGATAAAACCCTCCAGTCTGGCGCACCCGGAGTGGAGTTAAAAGTAATCGACGCGAGTAGAGGTTTATTGTGGAACGAGTGACCTCAAGAAGGCTGTTCGAGCTCGATGGAGCCCGACGCGCCGCAGGACTCGCTCGATCCATGATCAGAGAAATCGGAGCGGTGGGGCCAGGACAGATTCGATGCACGTTGGAGCTCCAAACCATGGTACAACCCATGATAGTAGATGTTGACGAGACCGAGATCAGAGCTGATAGGGCGGAGACGAAGTAGAGCGAAACTCGCTCATTCACACGCTCAGACTGATCGACAAGCTTACGTCTTCGAGTGAAATTAATGCAACAGGGCTTTGGATATTGGAAGATGCCGCACAAATTCAAGGCTTCGCACCGTTAGCTTGTATGAGTTCGACGAAGCCTCCGTCTGAAAAGCATTTAAATAATTGCTTGTGTTTTCGATATTTTGGCTTGACTCGACTGCGTTTGAGGCTCAATGCATCACACCATCCTGCAGCACACGGGCCAAACTACTGGAAGTATTCCACTTTCTACATAACGCGTGCTTTACAAGCCTTCATCCCGCCTACAGCGACCGCATTCGGAGCTATTTCGTGGCACACATGGCCGTCACACTTTCGTCTGCGCTGCCAATTCCCATCGGCGTTATCCTTTAACACACGTGTTGCGCCTGAACTGCAGCCTTGGCTGACATGTTAGCCCTATTCGCCGATTGTTGACGCCCACTTCAACGTACGGTACCAGACCCTCCCATGCGCAACGACGCCCTTGTCTTCCGTTCCGCGATCTTCTGCGGGTTTGGGTGTACTTTTGGCAGCCTCATTCTCCATTTTGCGGCCAACCGCGTCAGGATGGAGCCCGAGGCTCCAGACCACCACTTCATCCAAGTTGAGACGCCCAAGGTACGACGCAACCGAAAGCTGCAGTCCCACGAGCCCCCGAAGTTGTCTCTTCAATGGCGAAACCTCAGTCTCAGTGCCACCATCACCAATCCACAAACAAAGCAGACGGAGGACAAGGTAATCCTCTCTAACGTCAGCGGATCGGCTCGACCCGGAGAGTTGCTCGTTATCATGGGCCCCTCCGGCGCAGGCAAAAGCTCCCTACTCGACTGCATCTCCGGACGCAACAAAGCCGTCGAGGGGGAAATCGTGCTCAATGGTCAGCCTTGGAGCGACGCCACCAAACGACTCGCGTCCTACGTCATGCAGGACGACCTGTTCTACCAGACCATCACGGTGAAGGAGCATCTGGTGTTTCAGGCCAAGCTGCGCATGGGCAAGACGTTCACGGAGAAGCAGTACATGAAGCGCGTGGACGAGGTGATGGAGGAGCTCGGCCTCATGAAGTGCCGGGATACCTTGATTGGCGGCATCTCCCTGCGTGGCATCTCCGGTGGCGAGAGGAAGCGACTGTCGTTCGCGACGGAGATCCTGACGAACCCGTCGATCCTGTTCGTGGATGAGCCGACGTCGGGTCTGGACAGCTTCATGGCGGAGACAGTGACGACGCAGTTGCAGCAGATTGCTCGTGATGGGCGCACTGTGATCGCTACGATCCACCAGCCATCGTCGGAGGTGTTTGCGCTCTTTGATCAGCTGTTCTTACTATCGGATGGTTCACCTGTGTATCAAGGAAATGCGTTGGAGTCTGTGGATTACTTTGCCTCACTGGGATACGCTTGTCCATCCTTGATGAACCCGACCGACTACTTCATGAAGCAGCTTGTCGTTATGGACAAAGCTACCGATGCTGAAGGTGTTGAACGCGTGGAAGGCCTAAAGCAGGAGTGGTTGAAGCACCAGACGCTGCCCCAAGTCGACAACGAAGACTTCCACGGCTGCTCAAGAGAAAGTGAGTGCCAGTTTGAGGACTCTCGGCTTGAGTGGATCGGCCAGATCGCTGTTCTCGTACAACGCAATACCATCCGCTTCGTCCGCGATCGATTTGCCTTCCATGCTGCCATTTTCCAGACGCTCTTCGTATCGCTCGTGGTGGGACTCATCTTCCTGCGACTCGATCTCGATCAAGACGGCATCCAGAACTTCACCGGTGGCTTCTTCTTCCTGGTCGTGAACCAGACCTTCGGCTCGGCCAACCCGGTCTTCATCTCCGTGCCCATGGAGCTGCCCATTATCATCCGAGAGTACAAGGGCGGGCTCTACCACCTCTTCTCGTGGTACTTCTCCAAGAACGTGAGCGAGTTCCCGATGCAAGTGCTGCTGCCCATCCTGTTTTTTGTGCCGGTGTACTTCCTCATGGGCATCGGCCACGGCTTTGACGTCTTCATCTACATGCAGATCGTGATGATCCTCGTCAACAGCTGCGCCATCGGTCTGGGCTACATGGTCTCGTGCCTGTGCCGCCGAGTGGACATCGCTCCAATCATCGGCGTGGTGATCATCCTGCCCTTCCTGCTGTTCGGAGGCCTGTTGATCAACTCGGACGACTGCCCCGACTACTTTATCTGGGTGCAGTACATCTCACCCATCAAGTACGGCTTCGAGGCGCTCATGAAGATCTTCTGGCGCCAAGTGCCGTCGATCTCCTGCGACGCTGCCGTCGAGAACTGCACTGCTCGCACTGGAGACGAAGTGCTCAAGAACTTTAGCATGGAGTCGCGCTCAGCGATCGCTGATGGTGGCATCCTCATTGCCATCAACTTGGCCTTCCGCGCTGTCGGCTTTCTCGGGCTCTGGTGCAATCTGCGCCGCCAGAAGTAGTGTCGTTGCGCGTGACTTCAGATTGCATGGCTACATTTGTGTCGTAATGCTTGCACCTGTCGAGAATGAATGCTGGAGTAATCGCCCCTAATCCACGCGTTGATAATGCCCACTTCAACGCCCACTTCAACGTCGTTATTAACCTGTGCGGCACCACCGGTTGGTTACATACCTATTTACAGTAAAAAATAGCGCGTCTTGACGACACCACACTGTACCAGGCAACGCAACCGTAGTTGTTGTTGCTGACAGGACTTGGACCTTGTTGGAAGCTGTCACTGGACTGAAATACCGACGTAATTTCGACGAAACCACCTCCAACGTCGCCGGCGTACTGGTCTCGCACACAACGCAACTTCCGGTCGAGCACACACTTCACAAGTTGCAGAGCACGGCCCGAGAGATGTCCTCGCACACTCAGGAAGGCGCAGTTCAAGACCATTTCGTGCAGATCGAGACCCCGAGGCCGGATGTCGATCCCAAGTTTGTGTCGTCCCAAGCGCAAAAGTTCACGCTCCAGTGGCGCAGCCTCAGTCTCAAGGCCAGCATCATCAACCCTCGAACGAAGCAGGCTGAAGAGAAGGTGATTCTGTCGAACGTGAGTGGAATCGCTAAGCCTGGCGAGCTGCTCGTCATCATGGGCCCCTCCGGCGCAGGCAAAAGCTCCCTACTCGACTGCATCTCCGGACGCAACAAAGCCGTCGAGGGGGAAATCGTGCTCAATGGTCAGCCTTGGAGCGACGCCACCAAACGACTCGCGTCCTACGTCATGCAGGACGACCTGTTCTACCAGACCATCACGGTGAAGGAGCATCTGGTGTTTCAGGCCAAGCTGCGCATGGGCAAGACGTTCACGGAGAAGCAGTACATGAAGCGCGTGGACGAGGTGATGGAGGAGCTCGGCCTCATGAAGTGCCGGGATACCTTGATTGGCGGCATCTCCCTGCGTGGCATCTCCGGTGGCGAGAGGAAGCGACTGTCGTTCGCGACGGAGATCCTGACGAACCCGTCGATCCTGTTCGTGGATGAGCCGACGTCGGGTCTGGACAGCTTCATGGCGGAGACAGTGACGACGCAGTTGCAGCAGATTGCTCGTGATGGGCGCACTGTGATCGCTACGATCCACCAGCCATCGTCGGAGGTGTTTGCGCTCTTTGATCAGCTGTTCTTACTATCGGATGGTTCACCTGTGTATCAAGGAAATGCGTTGGAGTCTGTGGATTACTTTGCCTCACTGGGATACGCTTGTCCATCCTTGATGAACCCGACCGACTACTTCATGAAGCAGCTTGTCGTTATGGACAAAGCTACCGATGCTGAAGGTGTTGAACGCGTGGAGAAGCTGAAGAGGGAATGGGTCCAGCACCAAACGCTTCCACTAATTGAACCCTCCGGTGGAGACACAACAAAGATTGAGGAATACCACGATTCGCGACTCAATTTCTTTGGGCAAATTGGCGTGCTGGCGCACCGCAATGTGGTTCGGTTTGTACGCGATCGTCTTGGGTTTCGAGCAGCGATTTTCCAGACGCTCTTCATTTCTCTCATCGTTGGCTTGATCTACCTACAGCTGGAATTGAACCAAAAGGGCATTCAGAACTTCACGGGTGGCTTTTTCTTCCTGATTGTCAACCAAACCTTCGGCTCGGCCAACCCGGTCTTCATCTCCGTGCCCATGGAGTTGCCCATTATCATTCGCGAATACAGAGCCGGACTGTACCACCTCTTCTCGTGGTATCTCTCGAAGAATGTGAGCGAGATCCCGATGCAGATACTCTTGCCGATTATATTCTTTGTGCCGGCCTACCTATTGATTGGCATCGGCCACGGGTTTGACGTCTACATTTACCAGCAGATTATCATGATCCTCGTCAACAGTTGCGCGGTGGGTCTGGGCTACATGGTTTCTTGCCTAGTTCGTCGTATTGATATCGCTCCAATCATTGGCATGATCATCATCCTCCCGTTCCTGTTGTTCGGGGGGCTCCTCATCAACTCGGATGATTGCCCCAAGTACTTTGTGTGGATCCAGTACGTGTCTCCGATCAAGTACGGCTTTGAAGCTATGATGAAGATTTTCTGGGAGCAAGTGCCATCGATCGCTTGCAACGAAGCCGTCGAAAACTGCACCGCCCGCTCAGGAGCTGACGTGCTCAAGAATTTCAGCCTGGAGGCACGGACACCGCTCGGAGACGGCCTCATTCTGCTAGCGATCAACATTGGCTTCCGCGCCGTCGGGTTCATCGGCCTGTGGCTGAACTTGCGTAGAGAGGGTTAACCAGTCAAAACTAGGCAGATTCATATCGTAAACAAAACTACTTAGCCATGCAATGGTCCAAGACATCATTTCCTGTTTCTTGACGCGAGTAATTTCAAGCAATAGGGATTTCAAAAGTTGCAATGATGCAGATGGATCTTCATCCTTGCATCATATTCTTCTCCCCCTGGTCTCACTGCTTCTTGCTGTTGGCCAGGAACGGGTAGTCCGTGTACCCCGTCTCGAAAGGAACGCCAAGAGGGAGGTACACCGTCTTCTGGTTGCGCTCGTTCAGTTCCGAGCCGAGTTTCAAGCGCTCGACCAGGTCGGGGTTGGAAATGAAGTCACTCGCGAAAGCCACACAGTCAGCAGATCCGTCTTCGACGACCTTGATGGCCTCGGCGCGATCGTAGCCCGACGCCGTGATGATGAGACCCTGGTAGATCTTGCGGAAGATCGGGAGCACGCCGCCTTCCGGAGCGTCGGGGGCCGGGACCTAGATGCCACGAGGCTCAACCAGGTGGAGGTAGGCCAGGTCGTAGTCGTTGAGTTTCTTGATGGTGTAGCTGTACAGATCACCCGGAGCAGAGTCCGAGCAGCCAAAAGCGGTTCCGTAGGGCGACAAGCGGATGCCAACCTTGTTCGAGTCCACACCAGAAAGAACAGCCTCTAGCGCTTCAAACAGGATGCGAGCACGGTTCTCCACGCTACCGCCGTACCGGTCCGTGCGCTGGTTGACGGAGTCGCACAGGAACTACTCCACGAGGTAGCCATTGGCGCAGTGAAGTTCCACGCCATCAAAGCCAGCGTCCAGAGCCAGCAGGGCCGCCGACTTGTAGTCGGCGACAATGCCAGCAATCTCGTTCGTCTCCAGTGCACGAGGCACCGGGTGCGGTAGTCGACCCTCACGCGTCGGAGCGAGGCTGTGAACCCCCTCCATGCTAACAGCACTGGAGCAGACAGGAAGCTCTCCGTGGGGCTGGCTCAGTTGGTGGCTCCCATGTCCGGTGTGCCACAGCTGGACGAAGATCTTGCCGCCCTTGGCGTGGACGGCCTCGGTCACGGCCTTCCAACCCTCGACCTGAGCCGAATTGAAGATGCCGGGAGCGCCGTAGTAGCCACGAGCCGTGGCGCTGATGTTCGTGCCCTCCGTGACGAGCAGACCGCCGTCTGTAGCGCGCTGCGAGTAGAACTCGACGACGGCTGCACCAGGGACCCCATCGTCGCCCATGCGGAGTCGGGTCATGGGAGCCATCACGACGCAGTGCTTGAGTTCGACGGGCGATTTCTTGTCGCCGAGGGTGGCGGCTGTGAAAAGATTCGGCAGTGCAGCGATGGCCATTGCGCTCGGAAGAGAAGCTGGCTGGGTAGTTATCGTGTGTGCAGGTGACAACGTATTTGAGAATGAGCTGTCTTTCGCCAATGGTTTTTCACCGCATGTGCATCTCACAACGCGTATCGACAAGGCTCGGGCCCAGAACCTACTCACTCACTGGTGACAACCACCCCGCTTTGTGCTCCTGGTTTTTGTTGACCAGATGCTTCAGGTCTTTATAAACAGGCATGTCGCCAGCATGTTGACCAACACCAGCGAAAAACTCTCATCTTCATCTCGTATAAAAGGTGTTGACCACTAGCGATCACGCATACAGTGCGGGGCCTGCTTCCAATACTACAATGATGCAGAGCTAGTGGACCTGACAAGATCAGACCAAGACAACGAGCAGCCCCACCTACTTCTGCTACACCTTCTCATGATGTGGTAAGAGCCTTTAGCCATAGCAGTAACTCAATAAACCCGTGATGAATATTGCAAGTAAGCGCGTTGATATATCCAGCCTCAGCTCAGGATGCATCGTCATCTCTGACGGTACAAGTAGTGATCCCTCACTGCTTAGAAATTGCCTACGGCAAACCCAACGACAGCTTGGACCCGCTTGTTGGTACCCAATTACTTTTGTGGCGAGAGATCTGACTAAATGTTCATGTGTGGCGAGTCATGTGGACTTATCCCCTCCACTCTTGGGGTGCTTATTTCTTCTGACGAAGCTGGAACGAGATCGAGATGAACGCAATGACGCGGAACACGACGTTCAGCAGCAAGAGCAGGAGTGCGTCCCCAAGAGCCGATCGAGAGGTCATGCTGTAACTCTCGAGCACCTCAGCGCCAGTACGAGCGGTGCAGTTCGTCGTGCTGCATGCGATGGAAGGGACGGCGTTCCAGAAGATCTTCATGACCGCCTCGTATGGTTGATTACCCGACGACGCAGTCGACGGGGAATCTGTTTTTCCGGATCTGCGAGGCAGGTTTATACCCGCACAGCACAGCCGCCTGTGGTTTGGGGNTCCCAGGCAACGGAGCAATACATTCTGATTAGCCCCACGAGAAGATCCTTGGAAAGCCGTATTTGACGGGCGAGATATACTGAATCCACACAAAGTAATCGGGGCAGTCGTCCGAGTTGATCAGCAGTCCGCCGAACAGCATGAAAGGCATGATCAGGACCATACCGATGAGGGGCGCAATGTCGACCCGCGGGACCAGGCACGACACCATGTAGGCAAGGCCAATTGCACAACTGTTGACGATAATCATGACAATCTGCAGATAGATGAACCATGGCCGATACTTATGAGGAAATAGATCGGCACGAAGAAGACAATCGGTAGGAGGATCTGCATCGGGAGCTCGCTCACGTTCTTGGACAGGAACCAAGAGATGAGGTGGTACAGCCCAGCCTTGTACTCGCGCGAAGTGAGAGCCAACTACATGGGCACCGACACGAAGACCGGGTTCGCTGTCACGACGATTTGGTTCGTCACGAGGAAGAAGAAGGCGCCGCTGAAGTTCTGGATGCCCTTCTGATCGAGATCCAGCTGCAGATGAATCAATCCGACGAGACCAGAACACCCCCAAGAGGAAGGAAACTGGCGGCCACCTACTGGAAGACACGACGACTGGCCGACGCTTTGGGCATCAGAAGCTGGTCGAGGACGGAGAGAGACCGCAACAGAGCGGCCCACGAACTCCTGCGTTTGGCGTGGGATACGGGGACATCCATGGAGTGGTGCACAGGCATGGACAATGGATCCAAATGGACAATGCTGGCGGACATAGCCAAGTCGACACCCAGCAGTGGTGCACTGAAACCGAGATCAAGGCCTTTTCGGAGACCGCGCGACACAAGGTGTAAGGAGTAGGGTGAGCGAACAACACCCAGTGTATACACACGAAGTTGTTCGCCAAACGACGTAGGCAGTAATGGCTTACGACGGGCATGGGCATTACGTGGCGTTAGGGAGAGATAAATGACATTAATGTACCTCAACTCAACTCAAATCAACTCAAATCAATCAGATAAATCAATCCGACGATGAGTGCGAGGAAGAGGTTCTGAATGAACGGCACTCGCAGAGCAAACTTATCTCGGAGGGTCCGGAGGACGTTTCGTTGAGCCAACACGCTGACCTGATTGAGCAGATTCACCCGCGTGTTCTCCAGGTGCTGGCCGTCTTGGAGCATTGACACCGAGTCTGATCGAGGCAGCTTCTGCTGTTTTCTCCACTCCTCCTTGAGTGCTTCCACACGGGCCACACCAGCCTCATCAGTGGTCTTGTCGATGACCACGAGTTGGCACATGAAGTAGTCGGACGGTTTTGTTTTGTTTTTGGCTGATGTACATTGATGTCACTTAGCTATGCTAACGACTTCCTATGTCCGTTCTAGCTACCGCCCTTATGTCGATTGCTAGCTTTTCCCCGGTCCAAGCTTACGCTTTCCCGTTACTTGCCGGCGGCCTTAACGGCTGGCGGCCACA
>LGTU01001023.1:0-17305 GCA_001314425.1 Phytophthora pluvialis | reverse complement strand
GCTCGTATACCGTCTTCGTCATCTCGATTGGTGACGTTATCAGAGTTCCCGCCGGACGGTTTTTGGAGTTGCGGGGATAGCCGCAGTAATTTTCACCACAGACCACAGGTCGATCTTTCCATCAAAGTCCTTCTTTGTGTGTGGGTCGTACCGTGGCCTGTCCATTGCCACAAGAAACATCACCTTGATCATGTGACGTTTGTTCTTCGTCGTGCGATGCGGCACTTGTTCGTTAGCAGAGAGGTAGTACGTAGTGCGGTTGCGGTGGACGTAAAACCACTTTTCGTCGACATGGATGACGTTGAACATGCTGCCAAACACGAAGCCTTGGTCCCCTATATACACATACATCATAACAATTATTAATATTAGGATCAGAAAATGCATAAAGTTTTGGAAGATAGTACGGGGACCGGGCTTGACGAAAGACTTTGCGAATGCATGTCGAGTAGCCATGTGTTCTGGTGTAAGGAGCGGCTTGGTGGCCACTGATACGCGCTTGATCACCGTCCGGCTGGCCAATGTCCTGGCTAGAGTGGTCCTGTTGCCTCTGCCAGGCCGCGAAGCGTCGTACGGTCCTCGAGAGGTGCCGCTTCGACAGCAGTCATCAGCATACCGTCGCTGTATGCACGAGGATGCCCACCATTACTCCGTCGATTCGGCAGCGGGGTGGCTCGGTGCTGCCACACCTTGCTAACGGTGTTGCGATGGACACCAAACCGCCGGGTTGCCTGCTTGATGGCGCCAAAAGGCAGCGAACCGCGAGCCGCCAGCTCCGACAAGAAGAAGACGATCTTGAGCTTCGCGGCAGGGGAGATATCAGCTGACTGGGGAGTGCGCGGCATGGCTGGCAGGAACGGTGGGCTTCTTTGGCTTGGGGGGGGGATTGAAAAGTGAGAGAGGTTCTGCTTTCCCGCCTTGGTGGAGATTGTTGGCGGGCAAGCAAGCTCAGATTTGCTGGACCCGACAGAACAAGTTCACCACCATGCGAGCCACTAACTTTGACATAATTTTGACCAATAAAATTCTTTAAAACATATGTGTGCTCCACATTACGAAAAAATGCACATTGTGTTTCGGACCGGAGGTAGTAAGTGTGTCTATCTAGCAGCCTAACTGGTCCGTACGGAATTCCGGAGCTAAACGGTTAACTAATGTTGTACGGTACCGCTAGGTATTGTATTCGGAATGGTATTCAATTGTGAGGGGGTACTTGATTCGGAAGAATATGTTGTGAGTTGATCCGAGAACAAAATGTTTCAAAATATTCGTAGTCAATAATAAGAGTGAGTAGTGGGTGGATGAGTAAATAGTGAGGCGGGTTCCTAACGGGGTCGTGAGAGCATGACCCACTAGGGCTCAATAGCATGTGTTTGGGTCATGGTTTAATTGGTCTTAACGAAAACATGGGATCATGATTTGAAAGGTCACACAGAAATCTCTGGCGTTATTGCAGCATTTGCTAAGATGGTGATGCAAGCAAGTGGCGACGTTCGTATAAGCAGCAAGTGCAGAAGAGAGATAGTAAGCGCACTGTCCCTCCACCGACATTAGACGATTACAGCACGTGGACGGTGGATCAATTGAAGCTGGAGTGTACAGCACGCAACTATCAGTGGCAAAGAATACGAACAAAGCCGATCGAGTGACTATCCTTCAAGGCTACGATGAATCTCGGGATGCCATAGAGCTTCTTCTTGAGCGCCAGCGCTTCGATAAGCAGGGTCATCCTGCTGGGGAAGCTGCAGTCGAGCGAAGATCGCGACACTGTTTGTAACGCTTGTTAAATGTCCTCTTCTCAGAGCATTTTTTTAGCGCTTCGTCACGTCTGGGGGTATTCTCACTCGCAAGGAGCTTGGTGATGGAGGTCGACAGTTTTGGGAGGAGGTAGCGGAGGCTTTCAATACTGCAAATGAAGATTTTGAAAGTCTAGTGTCCAACAGCTCGTTATTTGACGGTATTCAACCCCATCATATCTCAACAACAACCGGTGCAAGATTGCAGGCCATGTGGAAAGAGTGCAACCGTCGGTTTGCTGCAGCTGAAGGAAGATGCAAGTTGTCGGGCTCGCATGAGGAGTTCTGGGAGTTTTGCTACGGTGATAAAGTGGCCACGTACGTTCACTTGTGGTGCGAGCAACGCGGATCTGGTCGAGAGTTTTGTGCGACGTGTGTCTACGAAGATAATGAAGACGATGTACCAGGAGACCAAAAGTCATTTCAATTCGTATGCGCAGTTGAGAGAGATAGAAGTTGTAGTTTGAGTAGTCGCTTGATTTAATCTCTGGTTTTGTGAAAGGGACGAGCACCGACTGCGCCAATGGATAAGCAATAACATAGTATCCGAACATCAGGTTTGCTACACCGATACTCAGCGGCCATTTCTTAAAAGCTACGCTGTCAGAGACTTTCCCAGGCGAGTTGAAGCAATACCCCGTAAATCTGCAAGCTGCATCACACATGGCTTGAACGTTAATTCCATGTCAAAGATAATGACCGGAAAAAAATGCGGAGACGTCAGGAACTTCGCGAGTGTTTGGAGCCTTGATTGTGCACAGCCATCCATCCACACAACCCACACANGATAACGTGGGTGAGCACATATCGCCTCCATGACTTCAATGACTGTAGCATAGAACTCGGACTTGCTCACACCTGCAAGAGCCCGAATAGAATGATAGGAGCCTCCCGCTAGCCACGATATCGTCATTTGAACTTTGTTCGAAGGCGTTATCGGCCCTACACCGGTTCTATTCTGCAATTTCACCGTGTCTCGCTCCAGCATGGGTCTCAGAGACTCGACAAGCTCCTCGAATGCTACGACTCCCATTCTGTAGTATCGCTCAAACTGACCTTCTTGGACTAATCGATCACGATGTGACTCCCACTCCAGGCGTTTGCGCGGAACTACTTTCGCTCGTCGACGTCGTCGGAACTCATTCGCAACAACAACAGCAGCGACACAGACGATCATCCGAGACACTTTCATTTGATATGTTTGGTTGACGACTGTGACCCGTGATTCGAAAGTGCCCGATGACCCCACTTTGGGATCATCGAGGATTGCCGGTGCCGCCATATGTATTTTTAACAGCCAGTCAGCACCCAAAGAATTGGATCATGACCCTAAGATGATCCCGTTAGGAACCCGCCTGAGTGGGTGATGGGTGACTGGGTGGGTGGGTGAGTGAGTGAGTGAGTGAGTGAGTGAGTGAGTGAGTGAGAAACGAAAAGCGGGGAGGATCATATCGATATTATTACAACAAGGGAAGTCTGAGGAATCCAGACAGAAAACAGTCATTCTTCGGGCGAGGCCAAATTTGCATATCGACAATATCGTCGAGTATTAGTATGTTTTAGCACCGTCGGAATACCTTGTACAATCTATTCAAAATGGCGGCACTCCCAGGTTATACACCGTTCACCCTAATTAGTCGTTCCACGAGTATTTATGGTGTAAGCCTCGAGGTCGATCTTTGAATACGATGTTTCTCGAAACTGTTTGTCGGTACATAAAAAAAATACACCACACAAATCGGCTCAACGAGATCTACCCGAATCCGCTCTATTTTCTCGATTTTAGGCAGGATTACAAATGTTTTTCAAAACTAGTGGGATCACTATCGTAGGTGCACGACTATTTACATGTTAGGTCGCACGACTAATTAGGGTGAACGGTGTACGTGTCAATCGTTGCTAAGATATAAAGGCCCAAAGTTGCCGTCTTGCAGGAACCTAGCTGGGATGTATTTACCTTCTCGGTGTGCGCTTATTCTATATCACACACACAAAACCTTCGATCGAACTTCGATTCGAGGACCTTACAACCGTGTACCACGTACGGTATACTGTACCCCAGTTGCGAAGCTTTCAATGTGACGACGGCTGGTGATGGGCTGCAACTCCATCGAACACCAGACGACTTTCATTTTCGAAAGAGCTGTGGTTGACTCGGCATACGAGCAACTACGCATACGAGTTCCTCTTCGGGTTAAGCTATCAGGGCACTTGAAGTCAAGAAGGAAACGTATCAGAAATTCGTTTTGCTGCAGGTAGTGTATGGGCGTTAAATCAGCTGGAGAAAAACAGATTAAATCGACAATTTTAGATCGGACCTCACCGCCGGCATCAACTCCATCTTTTCGAGCTCTTTTAGAGGCAATAGGAAATGCCCATTCGAAGTCAACACAGCTAAGGAGTTATTAATTCGTACATTTGACTATATCAAAGCGTCGTGGACGAAGTTGGTCAGTAGTCGCGCCCGAAATCCGGTCTGGTCACCTCAGGCTTCTAAAGTTAATTGCAAGAGGCTGCTAAAAGCTGAGCTCGAGCGGATATCTGCTCTCTGTCGTATCCCTCGGTCGTTACGGCCTAAGAAGAGCCTAACGGCTAGGCTCTTCTGCTTGCTGTATGGCTCCCTGCAGGGTACTTCATGAACATGGTGGTGAATACCACCCTTGGTGTGTATTAATACATTTTCTATTATAGTGCAGCTGTTCACGCTTATTGCGGTGAGCGTGAGGCTGATAAATTTATCAGTAAACTTGAACGAGATTCGCGTCCCTGGAGGGCAAAATAAAAACTACTCACGGCGGGACTTGAACCCGCAGTCTCTGCCTTAGGAGGGCAGCGCCGTATCCATTGGGCCACGCGAGCACATTATATTAAGAAATGATCTAGTGCCAGCTATTACTTTGGATTTAGTGAATATTCACTTGCGCATAAACTAGGGTTTATGCGAGGGCCGGGATAGCTTACAACGGATTTTCAGTTTTATTGTGTAGAGACTGTCAGGCCCTGGTCCAGGTGGAGAACACGTTCCAGCAAAACTAGTGGCTTGGGTTTTCTTCCAAGTCTTAGCTTGTGCTATTGTCCTCCGCTTTAATGAGCGTCCCAAATGTAGTGGCCCGGTTAGGAAAACGAGGATTTTGAACCGTACGCTCAACCAAATTAACCGTGGATACGAGCAACGGATGGAGCAGAACACGTGCTACAACCCTGTTGTTATCGCATTCAGTCTTTGCTTTCTCAATCTCGCAAAAATGACCCGCAAACGACACGAGTTCATGCCCGCTGAGAAGGACCAGATGGTAGTTCTCATGCATTTTTCACTCTCCAGAAAAAACGACGCCTCTTTCCGGGAAAGCGCACGAACGAACTGGTAGCAGAGGGTGAAAGGTGACATCGCGCGCCTCCCAGCAAAGAATGCAAGCGACTTGGTCAGCAGAGTTGTGGCCGGTCTAGAAGAGCATGGTGATGCGTGGTTGTCTGTGTATCGTCACGTCCAAGGAAAAGAAGACGAGTACGTCGCGCTGGCAGCGGCAAACGCCGAGTAGGTAGAACCTGTATAATTCAATACATTCCTTTTTTTACAAATATCCGGTGTTATTTTAGAATCACACTCTTGCAGCCATCTGACCAATTCCAATTGTGCCTTTTCCATGAATCCCAGATGTATTCGGCCGACTGACCAATGATAAGCCAGGATTTGAGTTACCCCTTTTCGCTGACAATAACTGTTGGGCGAGGAGCGCTTAGAGAATGCTCACAGCTCCAAACAGGCGCCGTTTCAGTCGAAATAGACACCAGAACTAGAATCAAAAATGAAAATCGCACCCTACACTTAAATGTCACCATAGGTTTTGTGAAGATTGGACAATCTGTGGACCGCACAATCTGTGGACCGCACAATCTTGGGACGCTCATTAAAGCGGAGGACAATAGCGATTTTCATAACGCGTGCTATGGCTTGTCCAAGTAAATGTTTATACCCAGACAACCAGACGCCACTCATTTTGGCAAGCTAGCATTGTGTCGTGGTGTTATTTACCAGTTTTCTACTGCTATAAAGCAGGCTGTAATTCAAACAGGCATGCGCCTTCTACGACGCTGGCTCGTAAATCTATTTGCCTTCTTGCAACCACACGATTTCGACGACGCGGTTTCCGCCAAAGAGTACATGGGGACACCACACGCAGGAGGGCTCTTAGCCGATACGTTGGTCGGAGGAAACAGGGGAACCTCGCCCCTATCTTGCCCCCTCTCCTACTGGCACAAATTCCCTAGCTGGAACAGCTCATCCTGGTGTTCTGGAAACCAGCATCTTAGAACACGAAGGCGTAAAAAACTTAACGACGATGGTGATGGTCTAGCCAATCAAATTCAGAAGTGGTTAGCACAGAACGTGTTCTCCACTTGAACCAGGGCCTAACTGATGCTAGACTAAACTAGATAAATGAACCCGGAACCACCTCAATTACGCGATGAAAGGGTCCAGATGAAGCTTAGTTCGGGACAAGAGGCGAAAAACATGGTCGCTTGATACGTCTCCGTACCACTGGCGCAGTTCTCATGTCGTGCAGTGCATTATGTTGTGAGTACAATGTTGATGACAACGTGCGTACAGATAACTAATTGGGGCGTACAGGCGCGCCGGTGGCCTGCGACGGCGCCGACGGGGGGCACCTGCTGCTGGTGAGTGGAGGAGGATGCGCGCGGCCACGCGCTGGGGAGCGGAGGTTGCGGCTCCGAGTGTTCATAGGTCCAAGCGATGTTAACGCTGTAGGTCAAGGGAGTCCACTGAAGGGAGCGCTAGCCACTGAAAGGTTACGACCCGGATTCAGCTACCGGCTTCAGTTACCGGGGTCATTGAATTAACCTGATTTGGGCTGTCCAGTAGCCGCCTTTCAGGTCACTACTATTCCAGTAAAAGAGGAACACTAAGAGCATCTCCAACGGTGCACTGTAAACGGCAAATGCAAAGGATATAGCGGGAGTTTATACAGTGGTATCGTTTTTGATGCCCACCGGCTCACTGTAAAGCTAAACGGGAAATTCAACAATCCCGAACAGCATAGATGGGTCTTTTGGAAATTTGACCAACTAGATCACCGTATTTTGGCACAAAACGAACACCAATCGATTGTATTCCTCTGCGCTGTCGCCCAGTCATCTCGGCACTTTGAGAAACGCCAGCTTCGAGGCACTAGCACGCCAAGCATGGGCAGGCGGACTTGCTCAATACAAAAATCAAGTACAGCGCACGCGGATGGTCCAGACCCCGATGGAGGCAACAAGCAGGAGTCGCAGGTCACGATTGGTCGTGCCGCCCTGCAGGAGATCATATCGCACGGGAAGAAGATGATGAAGCTCCGTGGTAATTGATATGGGCCAAACTCAAAGAGTACATTCGCGCGAAGGTCAGGCCAGTGGTAGTTGGTATGGCAACAAACCGGGGCATAAGGTGGTATATACGCTGGCGCACCACTCTAATCTCCATCCTCGTGAAACGGTATGGGCCGTTGTGACGGGAGAAGTTAGACGTCAGTATACGTCTACGACATCATATAGCGAGGCATGAACAGGCTTGGAGGCAGCCTTTGCTCACCTTAAGCCTTCCGGGGTACAAGGCTGCATTAACAAGGCTAATCAGATTCTAGAGTCTACCTATACTCTCGTGAATCAAGCACAAGACAACAACACAGAGGACGCAGACGACAGTAGCCAGTCAGAGTCGGACAGCGAAAACTCCGCTATGTCTATCAGTAGTGATTCAGCCGTAGATCCGCGGTAATAAATGTTCATGTTGCCTTTTTGAAGCGATCACTGATGCGCATCATACTGTGTTTGTGTTGCTTCGTTGTTATTTTCTGCGGATATTGCGACTAACAAGGCTAGAAAATGTGTTGATACCTCTCTATGCTGTCCGAGACTAAAAAACGGTAAAATGTGGCTTCCTCTCGGCAAAGAAGCCAACTTTGCCAGCTGCCAACGCGCCGGTAAATCAAAGACCTGCGATGATTGGGCACAGCAACTTCCGCCGCGGGCAGATCTACAACCGCAAAACCCCGACAGCCTCGCCGAGCCCGAGAGCCCTGCTGTGCCTCAGCGCCCCATCGTACCCGACAGCCCAGTCGTACCCGAGACCCCTGCCGTGTCGGACAGCCTCATCGTACCCAACAGTCCTGCCGTGCCCGAGAGTCCCGCTGTGCCTGATAGGCTCGCTTTTCCCGTGAGCCCCGCCGTGCCTGCTCTGCCCGTGAGCCCCAACGTACTCGATAGCTTCGACAGGCCTGGGCTGCTGGAGGAAACGAAGTGGCATCCAGTTCATCCGAGTCCGAAGGTGATGAAGCATGGTTAAGTTCCAGCCCGCCGCTGCCTCAAGCAAGTGGCACCGCGGGGAGAACAAAATGAAAGAATTTCGAAGCTGAGGAAGACGACCAAATCTGCCACGCATCAGTAAGGACCCAAGGGATGCTGGACAAGCTATCGCAAAGTTTTGGGAGCGCGTTACTGAGTACTGCGTTACTGGGTACTACAATGCCCATTGGCCCAACGGTTCAGATTACAGACCATTGCGCCCCCTCGGGTCGAAATGGTGTGTCATCGAGTCGAAATGGTCTGTCATCCAACGTGATGTCTCCAAGTGTACTGGCTGAATAGCGAATGTGAGAGACTTGAACCGCTTTTGCACTATTGTACTGGCGAGATGACCGGATACACCAACATTTTCTTTTTGCGAAAGCTTTGCCAACATTAAGCATAGGGATGCATGGAGACTTTGAAAATAGAGAGAACCCGTGTAGAATGTATTGATGACGGTTGCAACAGCGGCTTATCAAGTTTTCCTTGCCTTGTAAGTACGCCAAGCGCTGCAGGAAACGCGGGATATGGACGTGGCGGTATCTAGTTTTGCAGATATCTACTACAACTGCGATTTTGGAAAGCTCAGCGCGAGGATGAAGGTATTGTTTGTGTTGTACAGTTGTCTGAATTTGCGCTCGTTATAGCGGGTATTGGGACTACCCCAACAGTTTGATTTTGCCAAGTTCGACCAGGAATCGACACCTTTCAGACCGAGTTTAGCGCATGGCCGATACATACGTAGTGAAACCAAGTATGTGTTTTGAAGTATCCATAGCAAGCGTACAAGTGTGTATATAGCCCCGATATTTTTGGAGTTTTGCTGACACACAGTTTGGAAAGGTTTTAGCTATAGCATCAAAACATACCAAGAGCAGTGTTTGCATTCACTTAAACGAGGAAATAAAGCTTTCCAATGGTGCATTTCTTGCAGAAACCAGAGTTCTACATAAAAGTTATGAACGTTCAAAGTTGGTGTATCAGTTCATCCCGCCAGTACAATAACGATGATGACGATGTTGCGAGTGGGCTCAAACTATATCAAAGTACTCACACAACCAAAGGCGTCAGGGACAACACGCCATTCCGGTTCTTGCATTGCTGGCGTGTACTGTCCAAGGAGCCTAAATGGAAGGCTCACCGAGAAACGAAACCAGCTCCCCATTTGCAATAACCAGTGACCTCGAACAACCCCACATCTTTCGAAGCGGCATCGGGTCGTTCAACGCGAGCCCCAAGACAAGGAAACATGGCAACAAAGGCGTCGATCAGAGCTGCGACTTCCATGGAGAACACACAAAAACGCTTGGTCGATGCAACTTTGAAGATAGCTACAGCTAGTCACAAACGGGTTCGCGCCATCGAGGAAGCAAACATATACGCTCTTTTTACGATTCAGCTGGACGAATTAGATGCAGATGTCCAAGAGTACTTTCGGTTCCAGAAGAAACCACCAACTAGGGAAATGAACTGGCAGTACCCCCCAGCCTTCAAGAATCAACAACGAAGATAGGGCAGCAACCAACTCGAAGGCGATCGTTGCAGCCAATGCAGTGCAGGATGCTTCTTCTTCGGCTTCAATAATCGTATACATATGCGTGCCATATACCTCCTTCAGCATATCTGCTCCCACAAGCGAGCTGAATGTGCAAGCACTGCGAAGCGTCCTTGCAGCACACCGAAACACCGCTCGACGTCTTTTCGAACTTCTTTTTGCATCCTGACATAATACTTATGCTTGTCACTTGAAGGATTGGAGATGGTCTCCATAAATACTGACCACGCGGGTAAATTCCATTGCATAAATGACAACACCTTTTTTGTACTCGTTTCCGTTTACGCAGAAGAATCTTGGGTGCGTCGCCACTAAGCAATTTTACTATCAGAGGGGACCTGGCAACAACGTTGATGTCGTTGTTCGACCCAGGAATCCCGGCATAGGAATGCCAAACCCACAGATTGTGCGTAGCGACCGCCTCCATGATGATGGAGCACTCGCCGTCTTTGTCTTGGAACATGCCCTGTCAGCCCACTGGACAATTCTTCCAGGTCCAGTGGGTACAATCCAGCGACCCAAACATCCTCGGAATGCCTCGTAGCTCCTTGTAAGCGGTGTAGCGCTTAATATCTGCAGGTTTTGACTCAACTCGATACTCCTCGTTAAAATTAGCCAAGACAGCCGCGGCGAAGCGCTGGAATGTTTCTGCGGCAGTACTCTCGCCCAGGCGAACGTACTTGTCAGTGGCATTAGCCCATAGCAATACATGCGTAGCACTGGGGCCATTTCCTACATGGGCGACAGCCGAGTCGCATCATACTTTTGCTGAAAGTAGTCACCCATCTCTAAAACACCGCCCATCAAGCGGTGCACAACGCGTGGAGGCATACGAAATCTACGGCGGAACAACCGTTCGTTGTACACCGGACAACCCGCAAAGTAGTCGAGAAAGAGGCGCCGATGTTCCGCAGCGTGGTCACGCTTGGCGTTTGGGCTTCGCCCGGGACGCAATGCACCGCGATATCGTGGTCCCTTCACGAACTCCAAGCTTGTGGAAGCGTTGACATCACTAAGTAGCACCATCTCCTCAGTGTCGTCTTCTTCGTCTTTGGAGTGGGTCTCTAGACGATGCTTCAGTCCGCTCGTCAGATAACGGGGGGGAGGGGGGGGCGTTTGGCGTGTCTAAGTAACAGTGAACTGGGAGAAATTATTGCGTGGCGGGAAAGATTTGTATCGAGGTCTGAAATTTCTCTGTATATGTCTTTTATTTCTTTACAGTTTATCATGTACAGTGCACCGTTGGAGATGCTCTACTAAATATCCAACGGGGCACTGCAAAGAGCCCGTTGTTGCACATTTGTCCGTCACTTCTGTGAAGTCGTCACGCAGCCACGGTGTCGACACCACCAACGTGAACACAGGCTGACAGTCAATTTTTAGTATTCGCTCTCGCTGTTTAGATATGTTAGAGATCTAATTGGTAGAAATACGCTAGTTGTGTAAGCGCGCGCGATATCGCAATCCTTCGGGTGTCTAGTATACCACATACCGCTTTTGACACCGCGCTACATTATATCGGCCGGGTAGGACCATACAAATACCTAGTATAACAGAATGACGGTAAACTTTGAAACGAATGGAAGAACACTGATAATATATGGACTGGGTGGCGATGCTTGGTGTCGATGCGGCTTTGGGGCCCCAGAATCTCCGTAGATTGCACAGCGTGCTCCACCTGCTCCGTGTAGTCCTTGCGGATATTACACTAAAGGTCTTGCTGAATTAGCCATCGTATTTACAAAAAAATTGATTTCTTCCGGAGGTGTTGACTTTCAACCATTATTGTACCGGAATATGGGGGAATATGGGCGGAAAAATTTCCGGGCTTGTGGAGGCGCCTATGTTACAAACGTGCTAGTATACGAGCACTGCCATGAAGTTTAACACTAGAGGACCCTGTAAGCGGCATCCCAGCACCTATGGAGGTCATTGCTTGGCATGCAAGCTTCCGCCATGCAGGACGAGGCTGCCTCGTCGATAGTAACCGAGGGCATAGTGTGCATGAGATGTCATCATTTAGTTACATTTGTACTTACTTTAAGTATACTATGAGGTGGCCGATCTAATCTGTCGCGTGCCAAAAATCAATTATTTGTATAGGAGCCCCCATGTGTATCTCGATGTAACGCTCGTTAGCACGTATAGCCGGCTCCGGGTAATAACACGAGCAACATATCTAAACAGCAATTCCGGACACTAAAACTTGAGCGAGTTACGGCCACCTACGTATGCGGCCGATCTAACCTATCGCGTAAGGTATATCCGTGATTCATCTGGGTTTTATCCAGGTTTCGTTGTTCCAATTACAAACGATATTCCAGCATCTACAGTTATTTATTGTCCGCAGCATGATGAAAGGCAAAAACTTCGAGGCGACGAAAAAATGGTGCTCTGTGTACCGTATTGGTGCGGCTTGGCGTTAGCAATGTCATCATCCTCATTGGTGCTCGAGCGGCTCAAATTATGCACCATTGTCATGCACCCGCAAAACTTGGACATATTATCAACCACTTAAACTCGAGCGAACGTTGCTATCTGCTGTCGTACCCTTCTGGACGGTGATAATTGTAGTACTTTGCCACGCGTTCCCAAAGCTTGGCCGTGCCAGCCCCGTATCGTTCTCGACGGGTTATTTTATATAACAGTGAGTTATCTAGCCAAGATGATTGAGTGAATTTTCGGAATTTAGATATACATGCATTATAGGAGGCAATGCAGATCCTAGATGAACTCTGAAATAAATCTCAGAGAACAAACACTTGTTTTTTTTCTAAAAAAACAAACTTTTGAACAAGACGTTGTATGTGTATTAAATGCGAAAAGCAACAAGTTCCATTGCTTATATTTTATAGGAGAAATTGCTACAATAATCAGTACCTACATGTCCTTCGGGTGCATTTAGTAAGGGTTTCCCTAAGGGCAACACGAAAAATGCTAAGGGCACCGCATGGGAAAACCACTATGTATTTGATAAAGCATTCTACCACAATTGATATACCACTTGGCTATGTGTGCTTGAATGCTAAAGCAAATACACATTCATTAAGGTAACCATCGTACTTACTACTGAGAGCTTATCTGAAAGGGGACCTGGAGAAGTTGTCATCTGAAGCGATTGGCCGGACCCCGGTGCCCCGCAAACAAAACCGATGAAATCGGGAATTATTTATTTTAGTTTTGGCCGTCCGTTGCTAGAAGTCCACACGGAAAAACAAGGAGCAAGCAGCAAGTAGCCATCAACCGGCATACCGCCTCGTCGTAGCGGAGGCTCCCAGATAACCATTCCTCCACGCAAACGCAAGGAGGGCCCCGACCGAAAAGAAGCAACCCGTGCCCGCGCTATAGAAAAGCTTGGCTGGGATGTGGTAAACCAAATACGCGATGACTGGAACACATGGGACACCTCCTACGGTGGTAAGGAATGGCAGCAGTCAGAGGGGGTCGTAATGCAACTCTTACAGCAGAGATTGTCCGAGCGCGAGATTCGAGCCATCATCCCCGTCGGGGGATATCGCATCGCTCGGCTGAGAAAAGTTCTGGAGTTTGGGATCGAAACAATGCCACTCGGCGAGAGCAAGCGAGACCTTGGCATGCATTTAGTGATCACGATATTGAGGCTTTAAAGTGGTTCTCTGCTTTTTGCTTCCGGGCACTCCCACAATATTGCGGACCGTGTCGTCGCATGGTGTCGTCGCATGGTGTCGTCGCGCTGTGCGTGGAATGAATTTGTACACGGCGTCGCTGCTCGTTGAGGAGGTCAACAAGGTAAAAAGCGTGTATGGTGTGTTTCTCGACCACAATGATCCTAATCGTCCATTTTTCATCGAGTGGGGTGCCCTTCTCAATAAATATTTACTGCCCCTCCTTCTGGCTACACTTCGAACTACTTCTTTGAGATAGACCAAGGCATTTGCACGGCACGAAAGACAGTCAATTCTCCTGATGAAGATTCCGCTACTTTCGCTATGATCGAGCTATCTAACTTCAGCTTTATTCGCAAGGCGTTTATCGCCGACCTCTTCGGGCCAACAGTGCTACGTATTTGGGAAGCATCGATTCACAGTGTCCGGCTACCGAGACACCCGACGAAGGAGCTTTCAGAGAAGAAGGCAAAGTCTTTATCAGCGAAGTATTTCTCGATACCACAAGAGCACTTGAGCTACTACCCTTCCGTACCTGAGGCAGTTCTCAATGCTCCTACTGCTGGCACAGAAGAAGCGGATTCCAAGCAACCTGGCCGCAGTGGTGCCCAGGGAAAACGGAGGCCAGGACGCCCCAAGAAAACGAAGACGAAGCTGAAGGCGAATCAGCCTTCCATTCTGCAGTTTTTCAGTGCGGCATCATCTATGGGAACATTAAATTAGCAATTCGCAGAGCTTTCTCAATACATATACTTGACATTTACCGGTAGTTTTGACAGCTGGCGGGGCAGGCTTGGACCCAGGGGTTCATCTGTCGAAGCTGAAGAGATGGCTAAAGTAGGTGACCAGTTTGCGCTCGACTGTCGTGGAGTGTTGTACAATCTGAGTCGACCCACTCCAGGCCGTCTTCTGAAAAGACGCGGCTGGGAATCTGAGATTTGTGGTTCCAACTGCGCTCTGGCAGGACTTGCTACAGCTGAGCCACGAAGACTTTATAGGCGGACATCAAGAGATAACCCGAGTCTTTGAATGACTGCGCCAAGAGTACTATTGGTCTGGGATGTACGCTGATGTGGAACATCACGTTAAGGAATGTGTGGATTGTATCACAGCCAAAGGGGCACCGCCAACCCCCGGGCCATCACCAAGCAATATTCTGGCAACCAGGCCTTTTGAAGTAGTGTCCATGAATTTTGCTACACATCTGCCGAAGTCTGACCGAGGCAATGTGTTTCTGCTGCTATTCCAGTGTTCATTCTCGGGTGTTGTGATTTGTCGACCGATGAGTGTTACTACGGCTCAGCAAGTCGCTGATGCGTACGTGGAATGTGTGCTCCAGAGATTTGAGGCGAGTGTTCTCATCCGCCATGACCTAGATCCACGCTTCATGAATGAGGTGTTCACTAAGTTCCGAGAAGCGAGCTACGTTGGCATACCGACCTGTCCAATGGCCAACAGGAACGGTCAGTGCAAACCGTGGTCCGAGCTATCCGAGCTTATGTCTCAGAACCATAGCGACTGGAACGACCAAGTGAGGAAGTTGATGTGGGTTTTGAGCACATCCTTCACGCTACTCGCCTAGATACGTCGCTTTACCTGGCCCACGGCTGGGATCCTCAGAGTACAGTCTCCGCTATGCTGCGCTCTCCGCTTTCAGGAGTAGATCAGTGAACTGCTTACGAATGGCGTCAGAAGATTCAACGCCAGTACGAGTACGCTCAGGCCTGGGCGAAGGACCTCCAAGCAAAAGCTAAGTTGAAGCGCTCAGAGGCTCAGTTCACCAGGTACTCCCGGACTCGTCTTGAAGTCCGAGTTTGTCTAACCCAGCGGATATCTCGAATCGCTTCCACCTCATACATATCCTCAGCTTCAGTTGGACCCTCGACGTCCTCTGGTAAGAGAGCCGCATCCAGGTCATCTTCCTCGGCAACTTCGACTTCAGCTGTGGGACGGTCTGGAAAAATGGCACGCGGCTTGAGTCGGCCAATGTGGACCCAAGAGCACAGCTTATACCCAGACCCCTCGATGTTCAGCTTACAGTGGAAATCGTCGGAAGTTTCAGTTATCATCAACGGGCTATGCCACAGATTTCTTGGTCAACCCAGGTTAAACCCGCGCGAGGTACATTCATACAGCATCTCAAAAATCGAAACCCGTCTTGAGCCACTCGGATAGTTCTCACCAAATCTTGGTCTATGGACAGGATATCCAGATCTCGACTGGCTTCCTAAGTCTCAGTTAAATTGTGAAACGCTGTTGTACAACTTGAACAAAGGTTCTAGAGCACAAGCACGGTTCAAAGCTTTCAAAACCCGGTTCACAGCTATGCAAGCTGGAGATGAAATCCCTCCTAAGCCTAGTGCTCAGTTGAGGACATCTCCGCTAAGAATTGTGTATGTTTTACTGGTACCTCTATGGTGAAGCCTCAGAAGTGTTTTGTATTTCGAATTTGGCTAAGTGGATTTGGCACGATTGTGGTGTAGTGAATCACCGCAGGAGAAGAACCCAGACCTAGTGTCGAGTCCCAAGTCAACGGGCGAGTCAAGACCCGTCAGCACCGACGCCAGTGAACTCCGGCGCTGCTGATTGGTCTAAATAGANGGGTCGTCGGCGACTACTCGGAGTCTTCGGCAGCCACCTGGCGACCCTTCCGAGTCTTCGGCGACCCCCTAGGCGACCGTTCAAGTCTTCGGCACGGCTCGTGGAGGCACCAGCGACCCTCTAAAGAGTCGGTGGTTACTCGGAAGATCCGAAATGGACACATTTATACTTGATATTTGTATAGGACTATAGGAAGATCTAGATATCATTGATATGGCCTTCGGGCAACTAATAACAGAACAGCTTTTCCTCTCAACCTCAAGGGCGACGGATAACAACGGGCTGCCACAGTCAACTGAGCCAGCAATAGAACCACACTATGTGTTTGCTTTTGTTGGCGAGGCGGAACGGACCGACGAGTGGAGTGAGAGCGAAGGAGGTACTGAGTGAGAGGAAGTGGATGGGAATGACGAATGGAGAGAGCTCGACGAGTCGAATGAAGACGACGGGCGGGCCATAGTGAGTATGGATACGACTCAGCGATCGGCAGTCACCATCAGCCAAGCCAAGAGGTGGAAGTTGCTCCCTGGAGAACGGCTTGGGTGGTGGTCGTCGAGGAAATTCGATCGCCGAGTGCGAATGCGAGCTCTAGTGATGGGAGCTGTGAACGATGAGCGAACCAAGATTCTGCTGGCCACCGGGGCTAACGTCTCCGCTGTTACGGAAGCGTTCACCCGGAAACTGCGATTGAAGCGGCTTGTTAGCAAAGATAAGCAAATCGACGTCCAAGGTATCGCCAAGTCGAAGGTGGTGACCACATCCCGAGCGATTGTGAAGGTGACGCTCGGATGGGAAGTCGTGTATGAGTTCGAAGTGTGAATTATGCCGCACCATGCAGGTGTCGATCTGATCCTGGGTACTGACCTCACGATACCAGCTGGGATTAGGCTGGACCGGTACAATTCCACGGCAAATCTGCCCGACGAAGTCGTCGTGCCATTAGTTCAGCCATCGAGAGATGTCGATGAAGTTAAGTATGGAGATGAAGTCGTCGGCGGACAATCGGAATCGATCGACCTCGCTAGCTGAGATATCGCGGTATTCAAGCTGCAACGACGGCGACCCAGCGAGCCGACACATGAACTGTGGGTTCGCCAGCTCAAAGGGGTGATCCCTACCGTGATGCATAATGCGAAAGGACGAGCAGGTCGAGTCCTGCTGACGAATATCTCGTCGAGGCTCGCGTGGTGTCCGGCCCATTTCCCGGTGGTTATGTGGGTGCCTCATGGAATCCTGCCACGTGATGACGACTATGTACGAATCAACTCGGCGAAGTATCGCGATTGGCAAGTCCTGGCTTACGAAGGAGCACTCGATAAACGGCTTTTAAGGAAAGAACAGCGACTCTACATGGAATGGCTAAG
>LGTU01001022.1:0-13106 GCA_001314425.1 Phytophthora pluvialis | reverse complement strand
CACCGGCGATGGCCGCTAATAGTTTTGGGCGAGACCCTGAGAATATGAAATGCCCTCCCGTGCCGGCTAGACCGCACTCTGGGGTAACAAATATGAAATGCCCGAGCTTCCTGGGGGAAACCTTCGCAAAGGTGATATCGAATTTACCTGGGGGTTCAGGCTTCTAGCACGGATCCCCGATGCCGCGTCCTTCTCCTGTGGTTCTAGTCGCTAGAAACGAGCACTGCGCGCTTGAGGGGGGAAATAAGATTGAATTGGGCATCGCCTCGACCCGAAGGCCTTGGGCGATGCTTAAACATATGGCAGATCCTGGGATCTGCCGAACTAATATGTTTCACTATGGCCCAACTTGGCTACACTATAACTACAGTCGTCAGCCGTGCTGTGTCGCCTCTCTGGCGCTCTCCTCTTGGGAACTGGACGATCACTGCACCTGGAGGCTTGGCTCCTTCGGGATCACCAAACTATGCCGGGATGGTCGGCTTCTCCGGAAACCTCGGGGCACTATGTCACAACCTGCTGAATCACGTCGTTTTGAAGCCAGAAGAGCCCGCGCTGCGGGACACTGCAACATGGGAAGCCGCGGACCTGAAGGCGCTGGCTGTGCTAGTGAAACTCCTCGGACCTATTTACCAGTCCATGGTTCGCGAGGCAACGTCCGCATTTGAGGCGTGGGAATCGCTACGCGGATTCTTCGTCAAGCCGAACCTGCACAACCCTGTACAGCTGCTAAAGCAGATCCATGAGTTCCCAATATCTGCCGGTGACGACCTGATGCAGCACCTCATGTAGTTTGATGAGTTGTGTCTGCGTCTATCCGCTGTCGGTGACGTGGTCACCGATGACGAACGACTGGTGATCTTGCTGGGTAGTCTCCCGCAAGGATGTGACGGGATGGTGAAGATTATCGTGACGCATGGAAATGCTTCGTAGGGGGTACGAGACGATCCAGAAGCGGGAGAAGCAAGAGACCGCATTTCATGCCGCAGTCAATGTGAACATGGGCGAGGAGGTCGCTTCGATAGCGGTCGTGGTGGACGGCGTCAAATCGGTCGTGGCACTGCTCAAGGGCGTGTAGATGGTGGTGTTATCAACGACAAGTGCTTTCTGTGTAAGAAATACGGGCACAAGTCCGCACAGTGCCCTAGAGCTGGGGGGGGGGGGGGGTAGGTAATGACAAGAGCGTGTATGCGTTTGCTGTACCAACCGAAGCGTCGTCGTCGTGGATTCTCGATAGTGGTGCCAGCTCCCACATGACAATTAACCGTGGTAGTTTTCTATGTCTTCTCAGAGCTAACTGGTCCGTTGGATATCCGTGTTGCAAGTGGGCATCGCTTGCCGGCTCGTGGAGTTGGAGTTGTGCTCGTTGCTGCCAATGATGGAGCTGTCGTGAAGATGTCGAAGGTGCTGTACGTTCCTAGTCTTGATCAAAAGCTACTCTCGATCCCCGCACTTGCGTCAAAGGGACTGATGGTCGTATTCGATGGTGACGGCTGTGCAATCCAGCACAAAAGCAAAATTTGTCTCGCGGGTGCACAAAACCTGTTGAATGTACATCTAGGACGTCCACGTGCTGCAAGAGGAACAAGTGGATGAGATAGCTGCGTCTGCTGTAAGTTAGGTCGATGCTGCGGTGTGGCACGCACGACTTGGAAATTTATCACTGCCGCGCATGCGTGTTGTATCACCTACTGTTGCTGGTGTTCCTGACATGATGTCGGGCGAAGGGCTCAACGAGACTTGTGACGGATGTGCGTGCGGCAAAATGGCCGTGACACCGTTATCGAATCAGCCGGGAAGTCAGGTGAAAACGCAGCGTGTGCTTGAAGTGGTGCATAGCGATGTTACGGGTCCATGAACTCGAAGTAAAAGGGTGGAGCTTGGTTCGTGATGACGTTCATCGACGACTTCTCCTGATACGTTTTTGTCTACCTGTTGAAGGCCAAGTATGAGATACTGAGATGCTTCGACATCTCGCGGAAACGCAGACAGAGCGACTTTGAAGTGCGTGCGTACAGATAACGGCGGCGAGTACGTGAGCAATCAATTCAATCAGTTCTGTGTAAGTCACGGCATCGTGCATCAAACCACGAATCCCTACACGCCGCAGCAAAATGGGCTTGCAGAACGCATAAACCGCACGATTGTCGAATGAGCTCGCGCGATGCTCTACTATCAGCTTGTTGACAAGTATTGGTGGGCAGAATCATTGGTGACGGCCGTGTACATCACCAATCGCATTCCGAACACTGCTCGCAGTGACACGACCCCTTTCGAGGGTTTCTGGAAGAAACAACCTACACTTGATCATCTCAGCGTCTTTGGGGCCCGTGGGTTCATGCACGTCGATAATGGTCTACGCAGAAAATAGGACAGCAAGGCCCACAAATGCATGCTGCTGGGCGACGTAGATAACCCCAATGCATACAGGGTTTGGAACTTCAAAGCTTCTCGTATTGCAACTGCTCACACGGTAAACCTGAATGACCCGCCGTCGGCAAACAAACGATGACCCCCCCCCCCGACAACAAACAGGTGATCATGCAGCTAGATGATGCCCTCACTGAAGATGATAGTCTACCGGTTACTCCGTCGCCTACTGGGCCTGTTGATGACGATGACGTCGATATGGATGCTGTGCAGGAGGTTTATCAAGCAGAAGTCCGATGGACGTCGATCAGGACTTCATGGATGTGTCAGACGCATTGGCGCCTACCTCGACTTCGTTATCAAATCAACATGGCATGGAATCGCCCGGTCAAAACCAGATTTCGACGCGCGAGCTCGCGACAGTGCCTTTGCGCTTTGTAGAGACGCATGCAATGGGTGGCGCAATGGTGCAAGGACACTCGGATGAGGGGAGAGTCAACTGGTGTTCCAAGGCTCAGCCCGACGCCCGGTTGTTGGGCACGAGATGGTGCCGCGATTCTTTCCGAGTGTGGTTCTGCCTGTCAGCCAGCCACTTGCCCTGCCACTATCTAGCCACAATGTGTCGGATGTGCAACTTGGATTGCCCATGCTCAGTCACTTGATATTCCGTCGACTGATGCACCGGGTAGTGACACCTCTAGTGACTATGGAGCTGAGCCAAACCCAAAGCAACCTCGTGTAAATGGTGGTGATGAAGTTGCTCTGGCTGCTGAAGATGTTCCGGTTACCTTTCGTGGGGCCATGGAGTCTGAGGAAGCGTTGAAACGGAAGGAGGTCATCCGCGCTGAACTACGCTCAAATTTTCAGAGCCATACCTGGGATATTGTGCATCGCCCTCCTGGTGTAAATGTGATTGGTTGCAAGTGTGTGTTCGGGTACGAACGGAACAAGCACGGTGAGATTGTGCGGTAAAAAACTCGTTTGGTCGCTCAAGGTTTCCTGTAGTCGTATGGAAAAGACTACCATGAGACCTACTGGCCTGTTGCTAGCTTGTCTACTTTGCGTGTCTTCTTTGCTGTCTGCAATCACCTAGGATACTACATGAAGCAATTCGACGGGGACACGGCGTTCCTCAATGAAGATTTGGATGATATTGTTTTCATGACAATTTCGCTGGTATTTGTTCATACAAGGGGATGCTATGGAGGCTACGTCGTAGCCTGTACGGATTGAAGCAGCCGGCAGCAGTATGGTTTCGAATTATTCGTGTGTCTTCGTATGAATGGGGTCCAAGCAGTGTCGAGGTGATGCCTGTCTATTTGTCCGAGTTTGACAGTATGGTCCTGTGTTTGTGGTGCTTTACGTCGATGGCATGCTAATTGGGTGCGCAGCTGAATCCGAGGCTGCTAAGATTGAACGAGACTTGCCAAAGCACTTCAAGATGAAGTCGCTTGGCGATGCACGTTACGTGCTGGGTATGGAGGTGCTTTACGACCGCGTTCAGGGGAGCTGCGTTTGCACCAGTTGCAGTTTATTTCTCGCGTGGTCGAACGGTTAGGACAGACTAATGTATTTGCTGTTCGAAACCCTAACGTCGTCGGCCAAGACCATCGCCCTGCGGATGGACTCCTTCCGCTCCCGCCGGAAAAACCATATCGACAATTGATCGGGTAGCTATTGTATGCGGCAAACGGCTCTCACCCTGATATCTGCGTATCGCACAGTGCGCTATCGCAATACCTGGACAAGGCTCAGGAAATGCACTGGCGTGCTGCCATTCGGGTGCTTCGTTATCTGAAGAGCATCGAGTCCATGGCGCTGGTATTTAAGCGGGGTGCACACAATAAGGACATTACGATTGTCGGCTACAGTAACTCAATTGGCTACACGTCGCTCAACGTCAGGCGTGCTGGTGTTGATGGATGGAGCACCGGTAGTGTTCAAAAGCAAACCCCAAGCATTGGTGGCACTATCAACAGCCGAAGCCGGGTATATGGCTCTTGCACTAGCAACGCAGGAGCCAGAGTGGCTGCGTTAGCTGATCGACGAAATCGGGGCTCATGAGGTTTCACCAGTGCATGTCATGGCGGACAACCAGGCAGCGATTAGCATTGCATGCAATCGCGGGTACAGCGTTAGAGCGAATCACATTGATCTACGTCTACACTTCATCCCCATTAGGCCCCAGCTAACGCAGAGGCGACGGTTGGTGTGGAGACAACCTGAGGGACGGACGTTGGAAGTCGTTAGTGAATAGAGTTAAGTGACATCAATGTACCTCACTGCAAAACAAAACAAACACTTCATCCGTGACCACGTGGACGCAGGCCTTATCAACGTGGAGCACGTCGCGTCCACCGAGCAACTTGCAGACTACCTAACCAAGACGCACTTCACGCCACAGTTCGGGAAGCCGGTCACTGCAAGCGGTGTGGTCCCCTCATTAAGTTGAGGGGGAGTGATGATGTTCGGTCTCCGGTGACAGCCACTGGACGCGTACTGAATACATGCTGAACACATGGGTGTAAGTACCGACCTTCCGTTGCCTATGACGTAGTGAAGGTGTTAGTCAGCCTAATAGGATAGGCGAGTGACGGTAGTTGCAGTTGACAGAGTGCTTGCTAAGCGTCCTAGTGCCCAAAGGATCCTCCGCGCATATTTTGCGGAGTAAACCACCTAGCGTAGTGGAGCGGAAATCGCTCGTTTTAATGAAGCTCACATTCCAAAACAGATTCCAAGCATCACATCAAGTCCAAGCCTTCCGCGCAAAAGTGCCCCCGTTAGTCTGCGTACATTGTATACCCTAATGAAACCGAGTACGGATGGGAGACAAACGAGGTGAAAATACCTTGTGCATTGCATAGACATCTAGATTTTTAATGTTATAGGGCTGACGAATCCGTTGAAGATGAAGCCAAATCTCTTGTTCGAAAAGATTCATGTACTCTCTGCAATTCGATTTTGCCTGCAATATTGTAATATCCGTTACACTTGTGGAACCTAAATGGATAAACTGAGGGCTCGACTTATAAACTGTGGACACGACTTATTAACTTTGGGCTCGACTGATAAGCTGCGGGTTCAGCAACGATCGACCAGTTGTGCTGAGCGGGCCGTCTGGACTTCAGCTACGACAAAGACGACTACGGTCACGAGTTGTGTTGGCTTTGTTCGCAATTAAAACTGCATTTTGTTTGCAAAACTAAATTTGAATCGATTTATATCATCAGCAAAACCCGCAAGGCTCGGGTCGAAGGTCATGCGTACACTTGACTAGCAACGAGCATTTAGCTTGCTTGCTTCCAGAATGAATCATGGAGCGTCCACACACTATGCATGATGCAGCGTTCATTTAGTTCAGTCAAAATGGCGCAACTTCAAAGCTGCGTTTCCAAGTATTGTCGAGAAGGTAGTCAATGCAGTGGCTCAAGCGCTTTCGACTACAGCGACATGCTCTTCTTTCTCGTCTTCACCTTTCATCGCTGTCGTCTTCACTCGAGCTCGAGGCGCGGGGCTTCCACGTCACTCGAAGTTAAATTGCGCCGGGAACTCAAACGATTTCCCGAAAATGGACCAATCAATTACTTATACGAGCAACCATCTTTACTTGAATTACGTATATGACCTTGTGTTTGACTTTTGTACACAAAACTCATATTTATCCGCATATAATATTCAGAACATATGCAAATCGGGTTTATTTCGATCAGATACTGCCCAAAAACTTTGGCATCTTCAACTTTTTTAGTTTATAGAGGCTATACACAAATCAAGAACCAAACCTATCCGTTTATGTGCACCTTTAGAAGTCGATTCTATCGGTATATTATAACAAGCTGGACGTTCGACAATTCTACAATACATATTTTTTGGCCGGTTCAAATCCCGTAATTGAGGTCTACTGGTACAGAACAATCCGGATTGGTATAAAAGAAATCCACCACCGATGGATCATCATGGCACACATGGAGTACATGTACCTGTATTTGCGAAGCATTTCCATAATCCAGTACAAGTACAAGTGTGCTTGGATTCTCTCTCTGGTGAGCTGAATTGAATATATTGTTCACAATTTATCCACAGTATATTTATTAAGCCCGTCTGCTAACTTGATGTCCATATACGGCGATGTCGTTCGTTACCTGCAAGTGCTCTTGGAGGCGTGTCTGGTATTGCAATCAGACTGGTTCGTCTTTAGCATGTAGTTTATGAAGACCGCCCATTCACCGTGCACCACGAAGAACGCGGGGTACACAGGTAGATGATCGCCAACGGGGTTTCCGTGTACATCGTGAAGCATGGAGTCGTGGACGTTGGCAACGACGTACAAGCAGCCTCGAGGTCCAAATCCACGGAGCCATCGCGCAGCACGAGGCTATAGCAGTTGACACACACAGGAAATGTGGCGTGGTTGTTTGGATTAGACATTAGCATCTGATTACTGTCTGATTAGCGGAATAATATGGAGACACAAACTGCCGATCGTCTCCCTCGAACAACGGTTCGAACGTGCTGCGGTGTTCCAGCGGTATTGTAGCCTTAGTGTTAGTGATGAAGACGGCGCTTGATGGTGCCAATAGTCATACTGCAAGCGGTTCGTCGCACTGGACCGCTCGGGTATGGCCGCGGTCCGCAGACCATGCTCTCTGTAGTGGCTTGCCTTGCCCAATATATGTTTTCATTCTGCAAAGTTCTAGCTGCTTCAGAATTCTCTTTGCCTACTTGCCTACTTGCCTGCTCGTTGATGACACCGTAAAGTGTGCCAACCCAGACTGCTCCTGTGCTGAGCTCTCTGCAGCCGATATTTGAGTTGCAGGCGCCCTGTCCATCATCTGTACAACAACGACCTGTACGACGGTGGGAATCTGTTTTAGCGCGTATTTTCGACTGATGGCATCGTGACGAGCAGCCGTCGGACGAGAGCAGACAACCTGCACGCTGAGATGCAGGTGCTGCTGAAGCTCAACCGGAAGCAATTGTAGCGCATGGAAGCCCTTGATAGGGACAGCACTGCGCGAGGATGGCAGCTTTAGCTCTGCGATGAGCGCTTCGATAGCCGAGTAGATGGTATACCGTATAGTAATCTAATAAGCGATTACTATAGTAATATTGCTATAGTAGGATTGGCAGGTGGACTTGATCTTACTAAAGGAGTATTAAAGTTCATGACAATGATGGGAAGCTGCTATAGTAATGTCGGCGAAAACCACACTACTATCAATCTCTAGGCATCAGTCGTAGATCGAGTGATCGATCTTGTGGGAACACCATCCCTGGAATTCCGCGCGGATGCACGTGTGCTAACTACAACCACGAAGATGGCGTGACTCCGGTTTCTCGCTGCGGGATCGTCGCTCGCGGCTTCATCAGCGGACGCGGATTCCAGCCCGAGCAGCACCGGAACGCGAGGATGCCGGCCGAAGTTGACGAAGAACGGCTTCTTACCGGTGGACGCGTGGAGAGCATTGTTGATGACAAATTCCACCATTGGCAGGAATGAGCTCCATGACTTGAATGACGTCGAGAAGCTCCTCAGTACGTTCTCGACAGTTCAGTTGGCGCGTTTGGTTTGTCCGTCTGTCTCTGGGTGCAACTCGGTGGACATGGCAAGCCTCGTTCCGACAATTTTGAAGAGCTCTATCAGAATGTGGCGGTAAATCGTGGATCTCGATCAGACACGATCGAGGTCGAAATACCGTGGTGTCGATAAACAGTTTCGAGGAAGAGGGCCGCAGACTCAGCTGCGGAGATTGTCGCAGCTACAGGAGCATGATGAACCATCTTGCTGAATTGGTCGATGAAGACAAGAATACCGGTGCGGCCTTGAACATCACGGGGCAGGTCAAAGACGAAATCCATGCTCACCGAAGACCACAGACCTATTGCGACTGGGGGAGGTCGAAGCGGAGCCTGCTTCAACGGTGACGGCTTCACGCGCTGGCACATTTAACATGAGCGTACCAACTTCTGCACCCATTTGTGCATGTGCGGCCTGTATAAGTCGCGAGAAAGTGATGAAAGTGTCTTCTCACGACAGAGGTGACCGCTGCTCGGGGTGTCGTGGAATTTGTGATCCAATCGATCGTGGTGGTCATCGTCCAGCGGGACGACGATGCGTATAGGGACCGCGAGATCAACGCAATAGGTGAGCAAGTTTCCCTCCAATGCGTAGCGGTCAACGCGGGCTCGGCTACGCGGGGACAGCCGACGACGTACCGTGTCAGACGTGTCTCTGAGGTACTTAATCATCTCGGAGCACACCGCGTCCTACCCATACGCAGCGACAATGGCGTCTCGGAGCTGGTTGGCCACTGTGACTGTAACAGCGGCGATGTCCTCACCGACGCAAACAGCACATTCGTCGTCACCTTCACCGTCAGCGGTGTGGCGATCAGAGTGCACACGGGGATCGTAGTCGGGACCCCGCTATAACACGTCAGCTTAGATGTTGGTCTTCCCGGGATTGTAGTGGACGACGAAGTTGTATTCAGAGAACAGCGACAACCAACGGGCCATGCGCTGCGATAGATGGGAACTCTTGGTCGCTGCTCGCAGAGAGGCGTGATTAGTGAACACAGCGAATGTTTTTCTCCCAAGAGGTAGACACAGAACTAGAGTGTACCGCATTGCTAAGAGCTCCCTATCCTGGACGGGGTAGTTACGCTCCGCCGGTTTTAGTTGACGCGATTGGTAGCTCACCACTCGTTCGCGTTCCTCATTGTCGTGCTGCATCTGCGCAAAACCGGTCGCGAAGTTGCTGGTATCGCACACCACGTGAAAGGGCTTCGAGTAGTCGGCCAGCATCAAGATGGGCGTGGTGGGCTCACCGCGTCGAAGGAATCTTGGTGCTCGAGATGCCACGACCAAGTGGTGTCGGCCTTAAGCAGCTGAGTCAGTGGACGTACGGTTGACGAGAAGTTCTTCGAATAGTGGTGGACATTCATCTCGAGACCGATCCACTGCCGGTGCTGCTTCTGGTCTTGGGGAGCTGGCAAGGCGCAGATCGCTGTGATCTTCTCCAGGTCAGCACGGACGCCTTCCGTGCTGACGTAGCTATCGAGGGCAGGGATCTCGAGGGCGCAGGAGATGCACTTCTTTAAGCTGGCGTAAGCGTGTTGACCTTCATCAATTGGAATACCTGACGAAGGTGTTGCAGATGCACCTCGACGCCAGTCATGCCGCACTCGACACGACTTTGGATGAAGCTATCGTCGAAGCAGTTGGGCGCGAAATTACGAAATGGTCGCAGCAAGTTTGATATCATGCGGTAGAAAGTGGCCGAGGCGATCTTGATCCCCTCTGGCATCACGATCCACTCCCATAACATTCCGCTGGGCGTGCTGTCAGCGGCACGTCGTCGTCACGCATCAGGATTTGATAGAAGCTGTCCATCGAGTCAATCGCGATCTACTTGGTACTACTGAACAAGGTGTCCAACACTATGACCTTCCGCTGGATCGGCATCTGAGCCGGGACAGTAGCGTCGTTGAGCTTGTTTAAAGCGTGGACGATCCTCCATCCGCCAGTGGCCTTCTTCACGCAGAATGTTTGGCTCGAGTGCGGAGGCAGGCTTTTGAGGAAATGGACGGCCTGTCGCCATCCCTCGAAGAAGGCGTCGATCGCTTCGACTTCATGGCGCGGAAGCCACGTCACGCAGTATTTTGCACCGGGCGTGAGGTCAACCTCATGCCGAACTCCACGATCAGGAGGAAGGGCGGCTGGGACCTTGTCCGGGAAGCTCTCGATGAACACGCGGACGAGAGAGGCGACCGGATTGCCCGACGCTTCCAGCGCCGGCAACGATTGAGCCTCATAGCGCGCTTCTCGGGCGCTCTTCTTCTTGGCTCTTTTTGGACACGGTCGGGCGTGTTGACCTTGATGGTTGCGACTGACGAAGCGTCCTCCGCTACAAGCATGCAGATTTACTCAATCTCTCCGTGTTTCAGGTCGCGGAGGAAGTGTTTCCACGAACGAACAGATAATCGCGTGATCTCTGCTGCGTCGCACGGCCTCCGTGCGACTTCAACTTCGTGGACACGCGCGGAGCTGTCGCCCCCCATCAGGCCTGATATGAAGTCGCTGCCAGTCTCTCTGGGGCAGCCGGAGAGAGCTCGAGGTCACCATCGTTTATAACGACTGCGGCGACGCATCAGTCGTCGTGTACCTCCCGGGAAGTGTGGATGCGGGATACTCCGTTGGACCGCATTATCTTCATTAGGGAGCTCCCGCTCGACCGCGCACGGGAACCCATCCTCGACCGCGTGTGGGAGGCCATGCTCAACCACTTCTTCATCCGAGAGTCACTGCTCATCAGGACGTGGGAACCCATGTTCGACCACGTTGATGTCCTTCGCCGAGTGCCTCACTCATCGGGACGCGGGGACCCTGCTCAACCGCGTCGGACTCGCCCTGAGACTCCTACTCAGGACCGACTCCAGTTACGTATTCGCATGCTGCACACGAAGGGATATCGCACTCTTCGGGCGCAGTAGTAGTCATGAAGTCGGGATCCATGACTACAACATGTGGACAATGGTTGGGCGTCACAACCAAGGACGCCAGCCCAGCGTTCACGTTGATATCACGAGGACGGACAGTCCGAGTCAACCAGTCGATGTGAGGATGGTGACGGGCGAGCCACGGGATCCCAAATACATAGTCAAAGGAACCGCTCAGCTCGATCACCAGGAAGTCAACTGACCCGCAGAAACCGTCGAACTCGTACGCGAAGATCGCCGAGCGCCACGGCAGCTGCCGCGTCTTTCTGTCAGGATACTTCACGATCATGTGGCCGGGACCATCATGGAACTGTATGTCCGCCGGTAAGACTGTGAGACTCTCGACTCAAACGAAGCTGTTCATCGCACCTGAATCCAGCAGCGCACGAATCGGGTGAGTCACGCTGGCAACGTGGAGATTGAGAACGATCAGTCTCGCGTCGCTGCCGGAGGTGGTGGCAATTAGTTGTGCATGAAGCACATGAGGGCTAGGAGGAGGTTCTGCCACCCGAGAACCATATCTCCTGTCGAGACCAGTAGGGCGCCCGCGCCTACGGATTATTGCCATTATTTGTTTGACCAGCGACTTCGGACTGGATCATGACGTTCGCCAGGATTGGTGTCGGTGCGCGGCACACTGCCTAGGTTTGCCACAACGGAAGCATAGCATCGGGCACGAACCGTGCGACTGAGACGGCCGTAGTGATCGCGACGACGCCCGCCGTAGTACTGGATCGCATCCACCCCCATCGGTTCCAGACCCGACTCGCGTGTCAGAGTCCGAGATATATCAATGGCTTGTGAAGCCGTCACGCTGTAGCCTTCGCAATACGCGACAGCGACGGCCTCTTCGGGGTCTTCCGCGTCGGGTAGAAACGCTGATATGATGTGTTCATGCCGGACACGAAGACGTGAACCTGTGCGGTCATGCCAGTGGGCTTGTCGAGATGCACGACACGAGGTGACGCGCACGCTAGGTGTACTTGAGCATGGACATGCGTCCCTGCTTCAGTGACAGGAGCACCGACCGCCGGACAACCTCATCTTACGGGGGGCATCAACGCGAGTCAAAGATCTGACTTCATCGCCTCCATGGCCGGAAAGCAGGTGTCATCGGCAACAAGTTTGCCGAGAGCCCGCTTCTTCGCCTCCACCGCTGTAGGTGGAGACATCGAGCTTCACGATGTCCGTTTTGCTCTTGTTCAGCGCGGGAGCCATTTCTCGCTGAAGGAGGTCGGAGAGTTCACGTGTCGTGAACTCCTGGACGATCAGGTGTTGTAGGTGTTCCGTTCCGGCAGTCAGCAACGTCTTGATGACTCCATCTCCGGACATCGCGGTGAGGCGGTGTAGCGCATCCCTCACCAACACCGAGAGATGCTGGAACGCGTCGTGCTCGAGGGAGATACCAGCGGCTCCAGAAGCTTCACTCATGGACGTGCCATTCACCTTGGTCGTTGGACGGATCTCGAAGTGCTACCAGGTGTAACGGGCTTAGAGTCCGTTACCTTGCTTACACAAGCGCAGGAGAAAGTATGAACTGGAAGGTAGAATTATATATGAGTTATGAAGTGGCGAGGGGGTCTCGGTACTCGAGATCGCCACAGCCAGTGAGCGATGGTGGGCTTGGATTGGACACCGTTCATCCAATAGAACGGTGACGTATGACACCATAGTAAAGGCTTGTCCCCCCACTCAAGATATAAGCTACAAATCTAGAATCTAAAATCTAAAAATAACTAGAGAATAAGCACGGCGGGACCGACACGTCAGTCGACAAACAGAGGTGGAGGCGAAGACGGCTGCAGGGGCGCCGAAGCGGCATGAACACGGACACACCGGACCCACCCGATCGTGGCAGTTACGGAGATACGCTCGAGAGGTGGGCGCAGTACGACTGCAGTGCCATCTTGGATTCCCAGAGTGACGTGGAGATGCGCAGTCTGTTCCATCGTTGGAGAGCGCCACGAGGCAAGCCTGTCACGGTGACCGCAAAACAAAGCAAGCACGTCATGTGTGCTCCGACGTGATCCATCCTACATTTGATAAACTTGGCGACCTTAATGCCAGCAGACGATCGACGTCCTATGAAAACCGAAATTTTGTCCGTCACAAGCTGCCGACCACCTACACTTTTGAGAGATTCCCTTGAAGCGATTTTTACGATTGGGTACCTGTGATGGACTGTCACACAAGCACGTTGCACAGAGGAAGTGTGTGCTTCGGAGTTTATACAAACTC
>LGTU01001021.1:0-13107 GCA_001314425.1 Phytophthora pluvialis | reverse complement strand
CCAGCAACTCGAAGCGATAGCAGAAGTGAAGCGCCAGAAAAAAAGGCAAAACAAGCCCGCTGTTACAGCAGAACCAAGACCTGCAACTCTGGTGGAGCTTGAAGAGGAAGCCCGCACGCTGCCATGGTGCTGCCCCTCGCTGCAGATTTTGGAGGACGAAACGGACCCAGAAGACGAGAGCTCGGACTTTGAGGGTGAACTGGATTTATATATTGCAGATACACTGTATGCAAGGAAAACAAACGAAGCTGGAGAAGATTTCTATCTTGTGCTGGGTAGGCTACCATCGACTGACATGGCAGCCTGCACAGGTCTTACCTCAAGATATGTTAGCTGCTTTCAACAGTCGAGAGCTTGGGGTTGCTTGGCCAGTCGACTATCGACAGAACATCCGCACAGGAGTTGCCACCGGGCTACGAGCGAGTGGTAGAAGAGCGAGACGTAGCTAGATAACAGCAATACAATCTGAATTGCGGGAGTTTTTATTATTGCTCACTCGTAGAGTGGAATTTTTTTGCGGCAAGGAGGGGCTTCCAGTTCAATACAGAACTGAATTTTCGGACCTCTGCCTTACACTAGTCTTCGCAGGAACTATAAAAACTAATGAAGCTCGACCGCTGCGGTCAGATAATATCGAGCACTCACTGTGGATTAACATTTCGAAGTCATGTTGATGACATTGCCGTAGCCGCTGTCTGTCTTGAGTCATGACAGACATTTGTGTTAGCTTCTTTATCACGGCACCCGAGCTTTGTAATGGTTGTCTCAGTCAAGTACCTCGGTTTGTCCGAATCTCTTGAGGTTTGTGAACAATGTTCGCGTGGTGACCACGCTCAGCATTTCATTAAAATACGAGCAGCTGGGAGCATGATCTAACCACGAGGGGAACATGAAAATGTCATGAAGTTGACCGATCCTTTGAAGCCAAAATCCGCACGCACTAAAATGTTTTTCGGCCGCTGAAAGGTGCTGGCAAAGTCACATTCGAGGTTCAAGGGATAGAAGCGGTTTAGCACATCTTGCAGCACTCGACGCCAAAAGAGAGTGTTTTTCGTCGCTGTTTCGCTAGGACCGTCTTATCGAATCTGAGACTACTGTGCATACGATACCAACACTTTAATCCTGAGATTGTGTAAAACGCTGCCGCAATGCGGACATCAACATGCGCGAAACTACAACATCTTGAAAGTATCTCCACGCTGTTGGAGGGACCTCGAAGTAAGTTCCAAGCGAGAAAATGTCTAACTCACATATTGTGTGACTGTGCTTGTCTTATGTCTAGACGAGAGTCCTGGCTAGATAGAGACCATAACATTCCCTACTTGTTACACGTATTACTTGTGAGCGATCCAGTGGACCTGGTGTGCCAGCGTGCTAACAATTTTCACACCAGAGTGTTCATGTATTCGCTGCAATGACAAATGCATGGACAATCCACGCAAACGACCCTGTCGCCGACACTCCCGAATTGTATGATACATGTATGAAGACAGACGCCTCTGTTTTCAAAGGACGATCGGCAGCAATCAACACCATCCCATGATTTAGGCGCACGTGTACAGTAGCAGATCAGGCTTTGCTGCTGCTGGTAGACGAGGTTTCTCTAGCTGGCCAGCACCGGTACTGTACTCCCGTGAACTCACTTTGCAACTCCCGCTTCGGACCTCTCTTCGCTTCGTTCCCTGCAGATTAAAGCATGCGGTTGCTGCTGTGGATCCTCCTGGTGACTTTGGTCACCTACATTTCTTGCGCCAACGCTGCCTCGGAGGAGACCCCGGTTTCCCAGCTGACGACAAAGGACATTGACGCTGTGACCCGTCTACTTACCGTTGAAGACGGCGATGCCGCCAAACGATTCCTGCGAGACGTTGCCAGGAAGGATTTGACGACAGATGACGACGATTCCCATGCGGAAGATGAGGAGCGCGGCCTCATCCCGTCCAAGGTCACAGACTTGATCAGCAACATGAAGAACGGCTGGGGTAAGTGGAAGGCGAATGCAATGGAGAAGGCTTTCCAGCACATGATGAAAACGGGAGAAACCCCCACGACGTTGGCCAAACGGTTGGAAATTGGAGTTGGAGGTGCGGCGGAGGTGCGATACAATAAGCTATACGAGAAGTACACGGCCTGGTGGATCAACTACCACACTGTCGCTGGAACGAGGTAACTGTGTGTTGCTGACCAGCGGGCAAGGCATTTTCCTTGCAGTATTCTAGCAGCACAAGTATGCTGGTTCGATACTCGAAGGAAGTGACAACCTGAAAGCTTTTGATCTTTTGTTCGCATAAGACATTATTTGAGTCATCAATCAATTCACAGCATCAAGAACAAATACTGGAGAGCATGGCCAACTAGACATCGGTGAACAGGCAGTAGTAGTGGGACATTAAGCAGGGGAATGACATTTGACTGTCTCGTAATTTTCTACATTGCAGTTTATTTACCGAAGCTCGTGGTGGTTAGCAGGTTGGAAAATGTGCCAATGACAAGGTAGTGCCGCTATTCGAATCCCGTCGAGATGAGACAATCGAAATTTGTTGCCTGGGCCAAGCTAGCGACTCGTTCTTTCCGATCTATGACGGAAACATTGAGTTCGCACTATGTCGCGTTGTCCATAAGGTCCTTGGCCAACCCTTGTCTCCGATATGTTTCACACTTCGATCTAGTGTCTATGGGCTCATGTTCGTCTGGACTGCCTGGGCCAATGCACTCGCCCCATGATCACCAGTATCGTTCGTATCCAAATATAGTGAATCGAGTAGTTGGCTCGAAGTGCCTCAATGCACATGCGACGCCATCTCTGATGTGGCATTCGATCAAATTCAAATCTGTGAGTGTGGTTCACTCGGAATGTAACAGCCACCGCCCTCGCTCCGGCGTCACCATTCAGCATTTGAGTCAGTGAGAACTCCATTTTGTTTTTCTAGAGTGCTTCGGGTAATGCGGGCGTCCTATCTTTTGTTCAACATTTTCAGTCTCGAGTTTTTCCACAAGCCGCTCTCTCTCCTCTGTTTCCGGTTTGATACCGATGTAGGCTTAGAATATGTGACCGTTTTGTTTGCTTGAGGATTTCAGCTATAACCATTGCAATGCCATCGTAGACAGCCGATTTTCTTTTTCAAGTGATGTCAAAGCCCCAACTTTGCATCCGAGGCGTGGCTTGGCGAACAACTTCCTCTTCCACTCGAGGCCACCAAAGAACTCGATCACCAGAAAACTGAGACAACTGCTGTCGCACAAATATCATACCGCCCTTGGACTTGTGGTTGAGAGACAATGTATTGTTGGTCCTAAGCATTGCATCGATAGCTCGCACCCTTCTGTCTCCATGAGGATTGTCGTACAGAAAAATCGATCGTTATGCCTTCTATATGTGCTACATTGAAGTGTCTCGCGAACGCGAGCAGGAAATGTCGCTTCCATGGATGCGGTGATCGGCTGGGAAGTGTCGATTTTGTTGTTTAGCTATGCGTCAGCAGAGTGTGGTGAAAGGCCATACTGGCGTGGTCGACAAAATGGACCTGTCAAATAACGCGGCACTGGGGGGTAGACCGCATCCACTTGAGGGTATTGACACGAAGCCGAGCATTAAACGGTCTTCAACTGCAACAACTGTTCCAACATAGATTTTCTGATGCTTGTGATTGTCATCAGGCGACAGCGACTCACTCAAATCCGACGTGCCTAAGTGGTAGCAAGGTCAATGCCAGTCTTCGAAACACCTTCTCATCCATCTTGAGAAATAGGTCAGTCGTTTCTGGAGTAGTGGCGTCTACTGTCTGGCGTACGCTTGTTACAAATGCGAAAATGACTCCACAACGACTCTCCCATCAAATTTACACAACAGATCCGCATACTTTCGGAGAAAAGCTAGTGCCGTGAAGCAACGATTATAACAGTGCCAGCGTTCGTGAGTCAATCAACTGAGACGGGTATTGCTTCCTACATTAAAAATTCCTCCCGGCCAACGCGGAATTCATGCAGTGTCCTTTGTGCACATTCAATTTTGCTCGACGTAGCTGCTCGATACCGGAACATTTTCTGCTCGGTTGGCCGGGAGAATCGGCAGGAACTAACTTTGTGACCGCGCAGCAGCTCAATGAATTGGAGATTATCCTGCCCTCGACCAATAAATTGTTGGATAAACAGCACCATCGTGTGAAAAGGAATGGCGTTACCCCCCCCCCCCCCCAACCCCCCAAGCTGCAGAAAGGTGCTTGGTAATCGTAATTAGTCACCGTTGCAGTACGTAGATAGAGGCCGCAACTGCTAGTGAGAGTAACATCATCCGTCGAAGCGGCGAAGATCTTGAATAGTAGCGTGAAGAGCGATGTGAAGGCGATCGTAATTTACTGACGCAGTACTGCAAGTATTTTATTTATTTTATTTTTTGCGGTTATGGTGACTACTCCCGAGGCGCGCTACGCAGCAACCTCGCCTGCGGAGCCCATGCCGAAGCCTGGACCCCGCGTTGCAGTACTACTAGTAAGTTACTAGAAGTACATGCAGCACTGTGTTTTTAAGCGCCTCAACACATGTGCATTTTACTGGTGATAAATGATTCCCATATGTGACCCTTCCCGCTGCCCATCGCTAGCATCGTTGCCGGTAAGTGCACGACAACTCTGTTGCCTCTACGAAATAAAATAATGCTCTCAGCTTGGTCTTCTCTGGAACTAGCATTGGAATCGAGGTATTATAGCAAAAACTCTGTGGTGAGGCGAACGAAATCGAAGAGACTAACCAGCTTTTACTGAACACGATGCAATGAAACGATACATAATAGAAAGCAGAGCGAGCTTTCGATACTTTACGCGCTTTACGGTGACTATATTTTATATTCGTTTTTTTTTAGTTATCTGTCAACTGTTGGTGCGGAGGCTCAACAATATCGAAACGAGCTATTTTAACTGAATGAAGACGTCGATGCCTCTTTCCACTCCTCCCAACGAACTGGGTGGCAAATTATAACATAATTCTCTTTGCGCTCACAAATGCTGTTGAAGTGTGCAGAAAACTTCAGGTGGCATCGATTGCAACTGGAAGCGTATTAGCTGAAGTTAAAACATTCTGCTCGTGCTACAGCCACCAGCATATTTATACGTACTTGCAGAAGCCGTTAAGCTTAACGTATTTCCCGCAACAACGCACAAGCAGCAGCAACAACAACAAATCATATTTATTTAACTAAAATACGTCGAATTGTTACTATGAAACTTGATGAATCTGTACGAACCACTTCAACTTCCGCAGTCATTCGTCATTCGTCAACTCGCCGCCAAGCCCGCAAGTCAACGCACGCCAGCAAGCGGCTGGAGCTCAGCGCGTTCGGCGCCGTGGTCGAGGACATCGCCCGAGACCCCGCGACGCTCACCCCCAAGCTGCTGCAGGAGCTGCCCAAGGCCCTGGGCGCCTGTCAATGCGCCATCACGCTGCGGGAACACGTGGCGCTCTTCTTCGACGACCAGGAGGAGCGTCACGCGCACTTCCTGACGCTGCTGCGTCACTGGCTCCACGCCCTCAAGCACGTGGACGTGGACCTCCGCGTCGACACGGAGATCCACAAGTTCGAGAACTATTACCAAGTGCTGCAGCTGGACGAGGACTTTTTCCCGGACGAGGAGAGCTTCGTGACGGACAAAGGGGCGTCCAGGAAGGCCAATGCCGAGAGGAAGAGGCTCTTCGATGAAGCCTTCGCCCAGGATGTGCAGATGGAGGTCGTGTGCTACTTCATGGAGCTCGAGGAGCTCGTCGAGGGCGTGTTCCACGTGTATGACCAGGGGAAAAAAACAGGAGAAGTCAATGATGGAGGCGACGGTGGTGGGGACGTTGGCGCTCCACATGGCCAACCAGTTGACGGCCAAGCTGCAGCTGCGCTACCCGGCGCTGAAGCTGGCCGAGGACCTCGTGAGGGTGCTCGTGTGCTACCCGTCGCCGGATCTTGCAACGCAGATCACGGAGGCTGTGGCCGAGAGACGACGGAGCTTTGAGGAAACAGGGACGATGAAGTCCGTCCCGGGGACGCTTCTGCATGACTTCACCAACGTGTGGACGACGTTGGGGACGTTCACTGCGGTTTCCCTCCGATCGAGCCGATCGAGAAAGCTGAGATCATCGCCCTTCCGGACGGATTCTTTGGTCCGAACTATGGAGAGGAACGGACGCCCGAGTACGTGTTCCCCGACGTAAACCACTTGGTGGTTCTACTCTCTCAGCAGTTGTCCATGCTGTACAATATGACCATCCATAAGATCTTTGCCATGGGACGTGGATTCAAAGGCCAAACGGGACTAATCGTGGATTTCATGAACGCCATTGAAGAGTACTTCTCGACGCGCGAAGTGACAATCCAACTGGTATTTATGTGCATCTGCTGGATGCAGTCCGTCGCGGCGCTGCAGGGCGATGCTGGGCTTACTCGCAATATCACTCTCACGATCAAACACACCGAGGGTTTGATACAACGCATGGCTACCGCGTTGCCAAAGCATCCGTTACCAGTTCCAGCCAAGGGAGATTCGCTTCACGCTATCATGAAGGACACTATGAATGGATTCAAGGCGTCGCTTAGCAGCAACAATCTGGCGCGCGCCAACCCGTTGTTTGCCGGCTCTCAGATGATGTCGAATCAGTTGGAATACTTGCTTGTGGCAAGCATCTTTTTCGGAACTGGCTGCTTCTCTTCATTGTGCCGCGCGTTCTGTCAACTCTACCACGCGTTCGTCGAGCAAGGACTTCTGGAGCACATCCCATTTTTTGATGAGATGCTGGAGATCTATGAGGAAATGATATTCAACCCGTCAACGCGTGCGGCAGCGGTACAAGGTTCCTACCACCGTGTCTACCTCCTCTCCTCGAATTGGTCTAAAAACTCGATTGATGCAACGTACGAACGTGCGTCAGCTGCGGGTCGATATGTTAAAGGACGCAAGGATGACATTGATCCCAACCAGATGTCCCTGACCTACCGGCTGATGCATGATGACATGTCGTTTTTGAGAGGAGCGTCGTCGAAGGAAATGCTGAAGAAAGCTGCAGACGTTTGTACGAAGGAGATGTTCGGGACGCGGGTTCTATCGCGCGATTTGATGACTCTCGATGATGATCTAAAAGATGTGTTCTCGGACATGTGTGACATGCTGGGCCGGCAATCAATTCGAGATATCTACATGGCTGAGATGCCAAAGAAAAAACCCAGGACGTTAAGGTCAGAGCTGTATTAGAATACGCCGTCATGGTTCCTCTATTGGCGCTGGTGGACGCTCTAAAACCTGATGGATCAGTTGATTCAAGTGCTGTTTCAGCCGAGCTTCGAAGTACTGTGGAATTTGTCGTTGATGCAGCGTTTATCCAGCAAATGTGCAAGAAAGTTGCAGGTGTCATCAACACCAGGTTTGCTACACCCTCTCAGATCTGTGAGCAGAAATATTTCACATTTCCCGCTGGGCCAGACTTTGTCAACCGTGAGTTTGGTTCGCTGTCGTTCAAAGCGACGACGCAGAATGAAAATCGCGAGAAAGTTTTCTCTGACCTGATGAAGCTGCTGAAGATCAGCGATGGCCCACTCACCGGAAATGATTTGAGCTACCTCAAGTCGGAAATAAAAAAATGACCCCGAGCTGTTGGGCATGTTTTCGCGTAGCCCAGAGTTCAGCCCTTGCACGGAGTATGACGATCTCTGCACCAAGCTGCAGCTGGTCCGGCTCACGACATCAAGCTAGTGGAATGGTTGATTCAGATGGGAGCTCTTTTTACGCAGCCGATGCACTGCCGAAAGGAGCCGCGAGAAAGAGATCTCACTTGTTCCCGGAAGCTTTTGCCGAATACCATGGCTGTCCACAGTGCTACGATGGCGGGTGATCAGCACATTTCTAGGTACCTTCTTGAAACAGACAATTTGGTGGACTTGAACACGCCAACTTACCACACGAAGGAAACCCTTGCTCATTTGGCGATCAAACACGGACACAAACATTTGTATTACGGGATCCAAGGTTACGGAGCTGATGTCCGAATCAAAGACGGTAATGGACGAACTGTAAGTGACGTGACAAGTGATCAGAAGCTATCTCAACAAATCTCAGCAACCGCGGAAATAATTGAATTCAGCTGTATGATGGGCAGAGGGAGGAGAGATAAGCCTGGAGTGTGCGAGCAGGGTTTAGCTCGCGTTGCAGAACAGACCCGCAGGTCGATATTTGCTCAGCGAAATCAAGAGCGGCACCTTGAACTATCTGCGAGAATGTCAATGCAGTCGAAGAAGAAACGAAGAGCCAAGAAGGGAGCGAAGGGTAGATCATCGGGAAGCGGAGACGTTACTTCGCGATCACCAGCAACAATCGACTCGGCTCCTCTAGCAGGCAATGCAGCTAGCACATCGGCAACGTCAAAGGTGATAACGGCTTTGCTAGGCTCACCTGAACCTGCTACCAACAATCTAAAAGGCTCGCCCAAGGCCTCAGGGCGTGACGCTGTGCTGCAGGAATCACTCAAGAAAACGATGGCTGCTTTTTCTCGATTGCGCGACACCGGCATTCCCTCAGCAACCAAGGTTCGAGACGTGCAGCACGTCTGCAGAGTGATCCGAAAGCTGGACGACGCCACTGAGGTGCAGCCGACCCAAACAAAATGATTGGCACGGGTGTACAGTCGAGAGTGGACATTTCGTTCGAAGCCACCCAAGTGATCCATATGATGCAGAAGTACTACCGTGTTGACCACGCTATCAAGGCAGACCCCATTCTCGCTCCTGTGCGAGAACTCTACGCCACAACGATTGATCTCGTCAAGTTTGTCACGCGCACGGCTTGGATCAGCACCTCTCGACAGGAAGAAGCAGGCTAGCGAAGTCTTGGATGTTCTGGAGAAGCGTTTGCTGAAAACACCTTTTGCTGAGCGAGAACCGTCCAAGTTTCGAGAAATGGTGCAAGCGTATTCCAAGGAACGGAGTGCCATGGGTTTGGGTCGGACGTCGACTACCGACACATTTCGTCGCCTGGAATGGTACCTGAGCGACAGCGTGAAGAACCCCACGCTTCTGATGACTTTTGACGAAATGGCAGGGCATCCATTTTACTTCAAGCTGGGGATTACAGCCGGAATGAGTGAGCAACAGATTGCTCATTTCACAACCAACATCAACGGGGTTCCTAGGCTGAGCGGTGTGGTATGTTTTGGGGGGCGTGGTTGGTCTGTTGCATACGGTGGCACCAGTAAAGACGATGTGGCGACTTGGTGGTCAAGATTGCCGATCGTGCCGAGATCCAGTTTGACGATGAGAGCTCGCAGCCCTGCACCACCGCTCTCCATATTGGACAGTTTGAGTTTTCGGCTGGTGGGTCTTAAGGAATGCTGCGGCTGCTTGAGAGTAAGCGTGTGAGGAGCGACTTCGATGCATTTGCATGACGAGCTTAAGCATTAGCTGCAAGGGGTGGATGGGGGATCCCAAGGACACTTATCCAACATTGATGTTTTCAACAGATTTCTAGGCTGCTTACATGGTGGTTAAACGCTGAGATCATCACTCTTGTTGTGGCATCAGTTTGAAGCACACAACGACTCTAACGCAGATGCCTTCATGGCGATAGCACTGCTCGACCGACATATCTTCCCCATGAACTATTTCACGTGGATCATCAACGCTTTACGCCGGTCGTCCTCGCGTTCTTCATGGCTGCGTTGCCCCCGCGTCCCGGTGGTACCTTACCCATGCCGCTTCTCTCACCTAGTACCATTCTCGCACCCCCGCTTTATGTTTCGAGTGTGGAATGAAGCCGAAAGGAAACCGCAGTTCCGCTTCAACTAGCCCTGTGGGTGACAGCCCTTTCAACGGAGAGTGACCGCTGAAATCTGTCCGAAGGCTAGATATTTGTAGAGCCTTCGGCCTGCGGGCTGTACGATATCTGTCCGCAAGTTTATAGACAGACAACCTGTCGTATTTTAGCTGCGGAAATCGGTGCATTGTGAGCGTTAACCCCCAGACCCAGACACTGCGGGCCATCCGATAAACACAACATTTGGGTTATCCTACCACTAAAGTTGGCTTTCTTGAACCCAAATATCCCCAAATATTCCCTTCCTGACATCAGCACCGCGATGCCTCGAGTGCTGCGCTCATGCTGCGCCGCCCTGCGCCTGCTGATGCTATTCCTCCTTTAGCGGAAATGATCACCCAATTCCTGGGTCCGTCGTCCAACCTCTCGCTCCGAGATGCGTGCGAGCTCGGCTCGACCGACCTGATGGACTGGATCTGGGCGTGCAGCTCGCGCTTCCTCCTAACGCCGACGCCCGGGTGGTCTCTTTGCAACTTTCTGCAGTCGGACAAACACTATTATCAATGGCAATTCTCCAAGTGCGTGGAATACGCTGCAAAACGCGGAGACACGAAGCTGTTGACGTGGTTGTACGGACATTTCACGGAGTGTCAAGTGCCTCAGAGAGCGGTTCGAGCGGCTGTGGGTAATGGACATCTGCCGGTGCTACAGTTCCTCCTGAAACATGATTTTGGGGCGGGTCGCACTGAAGATAATGGCCCTGCGATCAAGAAAAAACGAGTGGAGACCAACGTTCGGTCTCGCATGAAGGTGGAATGGGTGTTGGCAGCGTGGAGCACGCGCTCCGTGAAGGGTACCCAGAGGTTGCCCGATGGGTCTATGAGCATGCTTCCAGAGGTGAGCTCGACCATGGAGATGATGCAATCGAGGCGGTTATAAGGGAAGCTCTGGACATTGGAGCGATCGAGTTTGCCGAGTCTGTCGTGCCGGAGGGCACGAATGTCTTGGACTATGCGATGGACTGCAAGCGTGTGGAAGTGATTGAACGTCTCGTAGAGGGCGGGTACTTTGAGCAAGGTCATTTCAGCGCAGCCGGATCGATTGCAAAATTGGCGCGGGCAGATCGTTTAGATCTGATTGAGCGCATCTCGACGCAACAGAATCTCCCTCCAGACCACTCGGACTTTTGGGGAATGGATTGGATTCAGGCCCTGTCAACAGCATGTCAAAGTGGAAATATGGTTCTGCTGCAATGGCTGGTGGAGCACCCGATGGGGGATGATCTCATCGAAGGGGAGATATCCGTTGGAGGAGGACTTAAAGGTCTTTTATGTCGAGCAGCTGAAGGTGGGCACACACACGTGATGGAATATCTCAACAATGAAGGCATCGTCGCCGAGCACAGAACCGCTTTGCTTTTTGCCATCCGTGCGGGTCAGCTGAACTCCGTTAACTGGCTAGTTGAACATTTTCCGCTGTCGGAGAAGATCCCTGACTATTGTGTAATGGACGAAGCTGCGAAATTTGACCAAATAGAGATCCTGCAACATCTTGATAACATGGACATGTTCGTTCCGGGATGGGATCCCATTCCAACCAGTAAACGAAAGAAGAAAGCCCAGGGCGATTCAGAGTTTAGACCTGCGATGATGGTTACTGCTACTGGCAGATACTTCAAGGTCCACAAAGGAGCGTATCAGCACCAGACGGTTTGGCGTCCAACAGACCCGATGGCCCACGCTGCAGCGAATGGGCATTTGAATGTGGTGCAGTGGATCCACAGCAATCGTCCAGAGGGATGTTCTACAGATGCATTGGGCTATGCTGCTGCGAACGGGCATTTGGAAATCATGCAGTGGTTGAAATCTAAGCGGCCGGAAGGATGCACAACGAAAGCTATGGATGGTGCCGCAGCGAACGGGCATCTCGACATGGTGAAATGGCTTCACGAGAACACGGAAGCGGGATGCACTAGCGCGGCAATGGAGCAGGCTGCACGCAATGGCCAATTGCAAACGCTCCAATGGTTGCATACCTACCGATCGGAGGGTTGTACGGCAAAGGCTTTGGAAGGTGCAATTGGCAATGGTCACTTGCATGGTGCTCTCTGGCTGCAGTTGCGCTATCCCGAGTATGTTCCCTCGAAGTTGAATGTCAACCTTTTCGTGGCCAACAAGTTCGAGATCTTCCTGTTTGTGCACGCTCACTACGCCCACCTCTTCACGCAAGCGTTCGTACAGAATATACTGGTCGATGGGATGCGCCACAATCCAAACGAGAACAACAACGAGATCATCGCGTGGCTGCATGAACACTACCCCGAAGAAAGCGCGATACAGGTGGAGTAATCGCGAGACTGTTCCAACATTCCTTCGCGCTCATCGAACACGCGATGCAGCACCGTATTTCGCTTTTACCAGCCAAAGCATCATATTCACGGCAGCGTCGGCAGCAACCAACACGGATCGCAACTGATCTCTTGTAGTCATTTGGCCTACAGCATAAATCTCGAACGCTGTGCCGCCGCGAGACGTTGCATTGGCGTCGAAGCGAGCTGCAGACTGTTTGTTGCCACAACCCGATTTGATAATGCTTTCCATGACCCTCTTTCCCGAGCGGCGAAACGTGCCATATAATTTGCCGGAAAAAAAAACAGATTAAGGGTTTCAGTTCATCATTCTTTGACTTTTTGACCAAGAAATGAGCGAGGCGAATCGTTTGGTTTTGGTGTTTTATAGTTTATCGTTCCTCAAACGAATGTTTCAGCGCTCGTTGCGATGGGCATCATCTTACAGTTATCTAGAGATCGCGCAACAGCCCCACATAGTCAATTGGGTTTGCCTGTGTGGCCTTCTTCGCAAGAGATTTCTTCTGCATTGCCATTGGTTGCTTTCTCGGCGCCATTATTTCCTGCCGACTAGCAACTTGCAAGTTTGCAAAGAAACACCAAGTCTGCACAAAAATCGCTTGACTTTTAATTTCGCTACGATCGACTTAGAATGGATTTGAATCTGGCCGAGGAATGAGCCTCCCACTGTTAGCTGAAGCGCGATATCGAACAAAATTGCGCGCTACCATTGTCATCCAGGAGCGCATTACTCTCCAAAATTCCGAAATAACCCACCAACATCGCCATTCGTGTCTTCGGCTACAGCATGACAATCGATCGTGGGTGGTGACGATGGCGTCTGCAAAAACCATAATATCTGCACCCAGGCAAAGTAGCAGCTATCAGGTGCATAATATGCATTATCACCACGCACTTGTATCAGTTCGCAATTCGCGCCGTTTGGCATAAGAGGCTGCTGGGTACATCTCCGAAGGGCCGGCG
>LGTU01001020.1:0-13156 GCA_001314425.1 Phytophthora pluvialis | reverse complement strand
GACGGATGATCGACCTGCTTAGGCTTGCTACATACTGATGCAAGTAAAACTTTGGTCCTCGACGTGCTAGAAGCAGTCGAGCTCGATAAACGCTAACAAGGTTATTCTGAAGATCAAGTCAAGTAGGCTTACTGCCACTCCTATCCGATAGAGGCTTAGATTTTCGTACCAAGATAAGGCCATGTGCTAAAATAGGTTTTTCATCGATATGTTTACCTAACCAAGATTTGGTAACCTTCGTACGAAATGTTGAAGGGCTACCAGCCTGAAAGCTGAAACGTTAATCCTGCCGCTGCTCGCATTGTAGCTGCAGAGCGACTACTGCAGCACCGACACTGCGGCCTGAAATGTCTTGCGTGATTTCCCTCTACAGTTCGCACTACAGCAGCAGCCAGAGCTGTTGATCTACAATCAAAACTTCAACGGTCGTTGCTGGGTGAGCCCAGCTGCTAAAGTACTAGTGTGTGGGGAGGGGGTTCGCAGCAGCGTGATGCTGAAAGCGGTGACGTGTGGGCTGTGGAGGAATGTTTACCTGCTTCGGTGTCCATTTCCCGCACCATCGTTTATACTGCGTTTTGTATCGCAGAAGTTGAAGCTGATCGAATCGTGTCAGTTGCGACCAAAGCCGCTGTTCGACAAGCCCATGTGGCTTTTACCGTTCGTATGTCTGTTGCAATATCTGGTCATTATGGTGTTCCGGTCCAGGGGGAAGCGTCCGTCCATCTCGACGTGGTTTTGCCATGCCGTCAGACCTGGAGCTGTCGCCGCCGAGCCGACTGAAGCTCATTTCCAATTCTTCTCGCTCGAGCTCGGCACGAAACAGCATTTGTGCACCCCAAGACTTTCAAGAACACTCAACGGAAGAAATGTTCACCTGCAGCAAGATCGCCGCCTTGTGCCTCGCCGTCGTGGCCCTCTCGAACGGCGCGTGCGCCGAGGAACAGGCCGCCCAGACCTTCGGCCTCCTGCACGGCGGCGCGGGCTTGTACGGAGCTGGCCGAGCGGGTGCTGGCGCTGGACTCTACGGTCGTGGCGCTGGTGCCGGCAACGGATACGGAGGTGCCGGCGGCACTGCTGGTGTTGGCGGAACTGCCGGTGTTGGTGGAGCTGCTGGCGTTGGTGGAACTGCCGGCATCGGAGCTGACTTGGGCGGCAATGCTGGCGCTGGCGTCGGCGGAGCTGCCAACACGGGAGTGAGTGGCAATGTCGGCGTTGGAGCTGGCGTGGGCGGAGCTGTCAATGGAGGACTAAGTGGAAATGCTGGAGCTGGTGTCGGCGGCGGCGTGAACGGGGCTGCTAACGGAGGAGTGGGTGGAACTGCTGGTGTGGGTGGGACCGCCAGCGGCGGCGCCAAGGCGAGCACGGGGGCTACAGCTGCAGGAACTGGAACCGCCACCGCTGGTGCTGCTGCCCAGAAGGGCTACCGCAAGCTTCGCTCGGAATGAACAGGTTGAACGCGTTCAGATTGAACGTGGCCCTGGCTGGCACGGAAAAGAGCGGTCGCGATGTCAATGCTGTACGTTACGGCAGTGTACATCCTGTAGCGTCATGAGAAAATAAATGTTTGTTGTTGTTGTTGCTATTGCAGCTACGTTGTGTGCCTTGCTTGGGTAGTGGTGTCTGATAACTGTTGCATAGTTATGGCGTCAAACGAATGCCGTTGTCGCCAGCTTCTCGCCTCTGATGATCCAGGCGAGGTGTCTGCTTACTTCTTCCACGCGGGTGTTGTCATGTGAGCGCCACGACCTCGACCGCCAGGACCGGGAGCTGCTACTTCATGAGAAGCCCCAAACTGTAGCTGCACAGACTCTCCAGACGGGAAACCAAATCCTGCTGGGACGCCAGCGGCGTTGGGCGGTGAGTTGATACCGTAATTCTCTCCGTAGAACTCGTTGACCAGTGCGGCCGCCCACTTGGACAAGTGCTCTTCACTGCACTCGAACTGAACGGTCTCCAGCGCGTCGATGCCCTCGTTTACCTCGACAAGGGAAACACCGCGAGGAGCGACGCGCAGCACATTTTCGATAAAGCGAAGCGAGTTCCCAACGATGGCCACATCGGCCACCGTCAGGAGATGCAGGAACCCCTTGAGGACATCCAGCGCCAGCACCTTTTCCAGGTGTGCCGCACTCGTCAGAGCGATATTTGTCAGTGCGAAGGCCACCTCGCGGCGCACCTCGTAGCTCCCGTCCTTGAACTGCTGGCCCAACAACGGTAGCAACTGCGCTTGCATCAACAGCTCAACAACGGCAGCTTCGGTCGCAGCTAGATTGGAGACCACCCACGCGGCCTCAGCAGCCAGAGATTTCTGCGGCGCTCCAGGCTGCTGCGGCTGCAGGAATGCATTGAGCTTTGGCAGAACCACCGAGTCGGCACTCAGCAAGCGACGAACGTACGGCATCTGCCACTCGTCCGTGTGGTGGTCCGGCGATCCGCAGCAAATGTTGCCGAAAACGCGCAATAGCGGGGTCAGCAGGAGCTCGTTGTTCGTCGAAAAGTACGGCAGCAGTAGGTCCAGCAGCCCGTTCTCCAGCATCAGCTTCAGGTTCTCCTCTTCGCGCGCCGTCAAGAAGCTCAGCAGCCACGCCACTTCCACCACAATGTCCTCGCTGAACGTAGCCGGTGAAGCAGGTTGCGACAGTCCTTTGACCACCACCGGAATGATGCCCGCGTCCACAAAAGGCTTGGCCGGGGTCTCAAACCCTCGCGCCAGGTTCGACAGCGCCCACGCGCTGGTCTTGGCCAGCTCCTTCTCGCTGGGGTGGCTCAGCACCTTGACCAGTGGCAGCACCGCTCCATTGGCGATGAGCTGCTGGCGGAACTCCTCGCAGTCCGCCGCGATGTTGCCCAGCACCCAGGCGGCGTGCTCGGCCAGGGAGTGGTTGGCGCCCTCCAGGAACTGCAGCAGGCGGGGCACGGCCGGCAGCACCAGCTTCGTGTGCTCGTACTGGCCGCTGGCGACGTTGGTGAGGCACCACAGGATCTCGCGGTACACTTCTCCGCCCGTGCGGGTGGCGCTGGCCAGCGGCGAGGCCGAGTTGAGCAGCGCCACCATGACTGGCACGATCTGCCACAATCAAGCCACCACAAAATGAGCTCCGGTGCCATAAATAACGACCTCTCTGTCCCATCGAAAACGTCCCGTAACACAAATCGCCCCCGCAATACAACACTTCAATGGGACAGATCCCGCCGGACACACACGCACCCCGGACTCGATGATCTGCTCCACGCGCTCGTAGTCGTTCTCGTGCGTGGCCAGCAGCACGCGGATCTCCTTGAGCGTCTCGAAGCGCGCCTGGCTCTTGGCGGCCGACGCGCTGCTCGTGTCCGCCAGCACGCGCACCAGCTCGGCGATGCTGCGGCCCGTGGCCGGCGGCTGGTCCGCCGACATGAGGCGCCGGCGCTTGGTCTGCACGGCGGCGCGGCGCTTGTCCTTGCGCACCTGCGTGGTCGTGCGCTGGCGCCGCGCCTTGAGCGCGCGCGACTCGGCGGCGGCGTCGTGCTTCTTGAGCGAGCTGCGCGGCGTGCGGGGCGGCATTTTTTGTGGCAATGATATTGAGGGGACTACTATTTGGTGCGAGCCAAAAATAGCGCCAGGAATTGTGACCAGAATGGGTCACTTCAACATTCCGGTGATTTTGTGACGGGACCAAAACCGATTGATAATGGGAAAGCTGACAGCGTCACGATTGATGTTATCGAGTTCCTTTCAAGTCACTGGTTGGGGAGTGAGAGAAATCGAAGAGAGCAGGCTAAAAACTAGTTGGCAGTTTTGAAAAAGCCGCCAAAGACGACACGCGAAAGTCACCGCCGAATGACGCAGTCCACTCGAGTCGACGCACCTGCGTGTACATCGTTCCCAGTGTTGACAACTGCCCTGGTCGAGTGTAGGAACTGCCTCCCCACAAATGGAGACGAAAGCTTGACACGAGTCATCGACACGTTTCTTGACCAAACGTCTCGGTCATTGTCACTGTCAGCAGCATACAGAAGAGCTGGCGGGGGACTGCGGTTGCTGCAGTACTTAGCAGCTCGAGAATCGCCACTTGTGGACTCGTTTCTTCGTCGCTGGGAATTCAATAACGTGGTGGGGGAAGCGGCGGCACGTGGGGACCTGGACACGTTGGCGTGGCTCGTGAAGAGCTACATCCCAGACGAATTTCTATGCAAAGCAGTCGCTGAAGCCGCTGACAATGGGCAGTTGCATATTTTGAAGTGGCTGTGGGAGAAGCATCGCAGCAGCGGCTCTTGGGGAGGGATCGAGCTGTGCTACGCCATGGAACGTAGGCACCGTGATGTGGTGCGGTGGCTGCGAGCTCACGTTGAAATTCGGCCTGGAATTGCCAAGTTCCTGATACGACTTGCCGCAATCCAAGGGGATGTGGACTTTGTGCGATTGCTGTACGAGGAATTCGAGGTGGAGATTGTTGTTGCGTTTGCTGCAGCAGTGCGGAAGGCCCAGTGGGGGGTTGTGCTCTGGTTGCTGGACAACGCTAAACGGGCAGACCTGGACGCAGCTCTGCGTCACGACGACATTTTCTTGTTCCCCGCGAGGCTCGGCGATTTGGACATGCTAAAGGTTTTTTATTTGAGCGTGGGTTAGTGCGAGAGCCTGTCGACGTTCTGCAAACGGCTGCTGCGTGCGGACACTTGCATGTTGTCAAGTGGCTCCACGAGGAGAAGCAGATCTCGAATGCTGGTGACGGACACGCTCAAGCTGCTGCGAACGGCCGACTCGATGTGCTCAAGTACTTGCTCGAGAAGGGGCTGGGGAGAACGACGGATGCTTGCGTTCTGGACGCTGCTGCAAGCTGGGGGGATGTGAAAACGGTGGGGTGGCTCCATTTCAACATTCGAGAGCGATGCTTCTACCGCGCGATGGACGGAGCTGCAGGTCAGGGACACCTTGCAATGGTCAAGTGGCTTCACGACAACCGCACTGAAGGATGCAGCTTGTTTGCCGCGGACTTCGCAGCTGAGAACGGCCATCTCGAGACGGTCAAGTGGCTCCATGCAAACCGAGACGCGAGTTGCCATTTGTTAGATTCCAGGAGAGCTGCGCAGCGTGGGAACCTTGAAATGGTCAACTGGCTGTACGCCCACCGAGACGACAGTTTCGAACTTGAAGAAGTCTTGGACACTGCTGCAGCACAAGGTCATTTCGATATTTTGCAATGGTTTCATGAAAAGTGCGAAGGAGGCTGGACTACTGCAGCAATGAATCAGGCTTCGGCAAATGACCATCTCGAGGTCGTCCAGTGGCTCCACGAGCACCGAAGTGAGGGATGCACGCAACGGGCAATGGATGAGGCCGTCAGGAACAGACACTTCGAAGTTGTGAAGTGGTTGCACTTGAATCGAAGCGAGGGATGTTCTCCCATGGCTATCAATGCAGCAGCAGCAAACGGCCACCTGCACGTGGTGAAGTGGCTTCGTCTTCATCGTTTGGAGCGGTGCGCACCCTTTTGTATGGTGCAGCTGCTCAAGCGATCTGCTCGTCTTGACACTGTGGCGTTTCTCTTCTCGGAATTTCCGGAATGCCGCGATTTCCACCTGGGAGGCACCGTGAAGATTCTTCGCCGGGAGGTTGTGGGGTGGCTGCTCGCACGAGCTCCAAGGGCACTAGAAGGGCGCATACTGGAAGTGGACTCGTGGAACTGACGCATGTGCGAGTGGCTACGACAGAATAACTGGCGACACGTTGCGCAGGAGAACAAGGAGATTGTTTGCTTTTCACGATAGTGGGTGTTTAGCCAGTTTTTAGTGATACTCATTTTGTACGCTACGAGGTTGATAGGACGTTATCCTAGACTTGACATTTGCACAGCTCACTATGGAACATTCAGCTTTTAGTACGGTCGATTGGTCTTCACCACTCTCTACCTTTTCAGAACTCCCACCGTACGTCGGAGACAACCTCCATGTGATCAAGGATTTCTCCGATCTTGGCCCAAGCACACAGTAACAAAAAAACCAAAGCGATTGCATTATTAACACACCGGACGTCCAAAATATCCTCTTTCTACGACAACTTACGCCGCTGCTGGCTGGGCTTCCTCGTCGTCCGCCTTCTCGCCTGCTTTTTTCACGCGCGGAATCATTCCCAGCTGCATCTTGTTCATCACGAGGACGTAGAAGAACGTGTTGACGATCATGACGGCGGCCAGCGTGAAGAACATGTACTCGATGTGGCCGTCGTTCAGGTCGGCGGGGATGTACTTGCCGAAGAGCAGCACGATGATGGAGAGCAGCGTGCTGCCCATCGAGTTGACGAAGAAGCCGAGCGCGATGGACGTACTGCGCATGCTCTGCGGCACTTCGGAGTAGTTGATGTCGTACGACGGGATGGCGATCATCACCCCGGCAAGTGCCACGAGCAGATACTGCGGGATGGCCGTCCACCACGGGATGTCGTTCATCACCTGGTTGCCGTCGTCGTTGATCATGAACTGCGTCACGCCGCTCGAGTCCACGTACGTGAGCGGGGACGTGCTGCGACGGATGATCTCGTAGCAGCCCGTCCAGACCATGGCCACGACGGCCGTGCAGTAGCCGGTTAGCACCTTCCCGTACCGACTCGCGGGCTTGCCGGCGTGCTTCTCGTACAGCGGATAGACCACCTTCTCCATGAGCGGGACGAAGATCAAGACGCCGATCGGGTTGAACATTTGCACCGTGGGTCCCGGCATCTGTGACGAGAAGGGGCCGCTTCCGAGCCGAGTGTCGCTCTGCTGGACGATCGATTGGTTGTTGCCGCGCTGGTTCTGGCACACCCACCAGAAGACGTTGAAGGCGTTGAACGGCAGGATGCGCACGACCTGCTTGACGCCGTTCACGAGCTCGGGGTCGAACCGGCCGCCCACCGTGTCCTTGGCCGACTCCATGAACTCGGAGCTTTGGCCGAAGTAGACCCAGAGCCCCGTCGCGACGACGATCATGACGCCGCAAGCGTACGAGATGTTGTGGCCGACCTCGCCCTGGTCCGACAAGACCGACGCGAGGATGTTGAGCAGGAACGCAGCGATGTACAGGACCGTGCCGAGCACAACCATCTGCGCGCTCGCGTTCTTCTTGGCGTGGTCGAGCACGATTTGGATCACGAGCGCCACGGATTGCTTGGTGGGGGGCACGTTCACGTAGCGTCTGCGCGTGACCCAGAGCAGAGCCACGAAGATCAACAGCATGGCAAAGCCCACTAGGTACACGCTGACGTAGCCGTAGTCGGCGGGGATGGCACCGAAGCCGTGGATGGACACGGACGGGAATACGCCGTAGCCGATGAACGCCCCGATGTTGGCGACCCAGTACTGGATGCTGAAGAAGAGCGCCTTCTCCGAGGGCGGCGCGTTGGGCGAGAACTGGTCGCCTCCGTATGAGATCACGAGCGAGCGCAGGCAGATCTGCGAGACGGCCACGCCGAGGAAGAGGCCGACGTTGAAGATGGCCTTGCTCACGCCCAGGTGGTTGTTCACGATGACCGGCAGGGCGGCGACCACGAGGAAGAGGAGGCCGAAGGAGTCGAGCGTGGCGGCTGACAGCAGCGTCTTGAACTTCCCGAGGCGCTCGTCGGCGATGTACCCGGCCACGATGCACATGAACTGGCTGAAGGAGTCGTACGTGAGCTTCATGGAGGTGGAGCCCTTGTTGGACCAGCCCAACTTCTGGAAAAAGTTCTTGAGCGACTGGCCGATGGCGAAGCTCGTGACTTCCTCGCATGCCGTGAGGATGAGGAGGAAGATGCACACGTGCTTGAGGACGTTAGCGGCATACCGGACGGGCCGTTCGTCCCAGAGCTTGGTGTTGACGTAGCCCGTGACGGACGGCGTCAGCTGCGGCGTGAGCGCTGGCGACTGCACCTTGGACATCGTTGGCAGGCGAAGGCGAATTCGGAAATGAGCGTTGGCCTCTTGACGCGATTTGAACGCGGAAACAAGCGACTTCCTTGACGAGATCGCCCGCACATCTATCTGCCCGACATACAAGCGCCCAGTCCTGAGATCGGCGGTCGTGTTGACAGGCTGAAACGTTCATCGACGACTAGAACTTGACCCCGCACACCGCCGTGGCAAGTGTAAGCTGCTTTGGTCCATGCCATTGGCTAGCGCGCACTCACCTACGACCAATCCAGCTTTCGGACTCGAAAACGCCTTACTTTAGTTTGAGCTCCATAGTCAAGACGGACGCCCAGTGTACCACATGGTGGGATCAAGTCGAGCCCAAGGAGCTCGGTGGGCTCTGGATTGGCATCAATGCAGCGGCTCGTTTGTCTCCATAAGCACGAAAAGTTGATCCCCAAACACCTGAACGCACATTTCACACACGCACTGTCAACCTGTCCGGCGTTTCAGCGCCCATTTTGCCAGCCGCGCGCGATCCGTGCTAGTCGCGCGCAATGCATTCTCGCAGTGTACAATACTACTACTACATGTACGCAGTCTTCTACTACCAATTATAACAGTACAGTCCTCGCAACTTTGTGCTTCGCGCTGATTCGGGCCGAAGCGTGAGCGCGACGCAACCTGCGTCAAAGAGTGGAGTGCAGGGCGGTGGTGATCTTCCGATGCGTGTGCGCTCGCTGGACCGCCGATGTAAGCCGCGCTGCACACTGTACGTGCAAATTGCACGGCAGTTGACGGCACGAGCTCATCTCCCCAGTCGTCCATGTTGAAGTGAAAAGGATACGTGAGACTGTCCTCCTCGGTGATTCGCTGTCATGTGACCAATCGCCAAGCTGAATAGCTATTGCGGTGGTCCTGTTTAACGGAGACTCTATGGGACCGCCGGACTGCAACTTCCACCGGAGCGCGGTCTACGATCCACATTGGCGCTGGTGGAGACCCAATCGCGGCCGGCTGAAAGGTTCCTGTCATCTGCGCACCGAGAGCGCATCCGCCTCAATGGTAAAGACAAGAAGCGACATCTCGGTTGTGTGGTGCGACTAGCTTACTCAGCTCTCGTGATCGCCTAGGTACAGTACAGTACCAGCCAAGTACGTGGCGACTGGTCTGACATGGCCGCAAAATAATGCAAACACTTGTAAGGTATCTTCCAGTCGCAAGCACTCCCAGCACGAGGATGCCGCCGCTTTCGAAGTCACTTTGCAATTTGCGCATCACACAACCGACCAGCCATGGCCCCGCAACACCAGAACGACTCGAATAAAACTGCGTCGGTCAAACCCGTGGCCATCAAGAACGCGCTCAACCAGGAGGTGGAGCACTTCAAGTTCGAGCACCCGGAACTGCTGAGCGTCTACCCGGAGACCACGTTCGAGCCGATCCCCGAGATCCCCGTGGAGGACCGCGCGCTCAAGGCCGACCCGACGTTCAAGAACCTGCTGAAGGACGCGACGGTGACGCACCTGGCCCCTAAGATCGGCACGGAGCTGTCTGGTATTCAGCTGCATGAGCTGACGGATGCACAGCGCGACGAGCTGGCGCTGCTGATCGCGCACCGCGGCGTCGTCTTCTTCCGCGACCAGGAGATCGACGTCGAGCAGCAGCTGGAGCTCGGGCGCTACTATGGCCCTCTCCACGTGCACCAGAACTTGGGCCACCCGAAGGGCCACCACGAGGTGCTGGTGGTGGAGAACTCGGTCGAGGCGAGCGAGGGCTTCCTCAAGCGGCAGATGTACGACCCGTTCAACGCGTGGCACAGCGACGTGTCCAACGAGCGCCAGCCGCCGTCGTACACGAGCTTCAAGGTGCTGACGAACCCGCCGGTGGGCGGTGACACGCTGTGGGCGTCTGGGTATGAGGCGTACGACCGCCTCACTCCACCGATGAGGGACTTTATCTCGCGTCTCACGGCGATCCACACGGGCATTGTAAGCGCATGGTAGCGGTTGTTACTGGTGGTAGATGTGCACGAGCCTAACTTGTGCGTCTGTTTGTCGACCGACAGCCCCAAGCTGCTGCGGCTGCTGCCAGTGGCCAGACGATTCGCCGTCCGCCGGTGGAGTTCGAGCACCCGGTCGTGCGCACGCACCCGGTGACCGGCCGCCGTGCCCTATACGTGAACCCGGCGTTCACGAAGCGTATTGTGCAGCTCTCTACTGCGGAGTCGGGTACGGAGTCGCTTGCTGCTGCGCTTGGTGTCGAGCTGTCGGTTGACCCTCGTGTGTGTCTGTCTGTGTTTTGCTTGTAGACGCGGTGCTAAAACTTCTGTACCAGCACGTGACAGAGGGTCATGAGTTCCAGGTGCGCTTCAGCTGGACGAAGAACGCGGTGGCTATTTGGGACAACCGCGCCACGTTCCACTACGCGACGTTCGACTACCTGCCGGGCAACCGCCACGCTGTTCGCGTGACGCCGCAAGGAGAAATCCCGTACTTCGACCCCGAGGCGGTGCCCAAGTAAACGGCCTAGCGGCTTTTTAGTGTGTCGCTCACGGTGCTGCGGTCGGCCCCAAGGAACAAGGTGCCGCATTTCGTCGGCCGTCCAGGACATTTGCACGACCAACTCGTACGAGGTGAAGATCAAGCTCGAACACAACTCTAATTTTCATTTACATGTAATAAAACATAGCGTTTGTTGGTACTGTCGTCGTTCCTCCTCTACTACACTTGTCGGTTCCAACTCGGAGGGGAAGATGGGTACATGAGCAGGAGCTAGTGCTGTTGCGTTGCCGACGTGATACATCGGGAGACCTTCGAACATCTATCTAATAGAGACCGGCTTAGGGAGGGGACATTGTTAGGCAGCTGGCAACCTCGGGCAAGGTCTATGAGCCTGTCCTCGTGCCTGCGAAACCCGAATATGTAGATACAACGAGCGCGGACCCTTCACGTGTAGACGGCTCATTGCCGCTACCCCAGGCCTTGCACTCCACGGCCAAGGAGTCACCGGCAGTCTCCTCGCGCCCCGTGGTCGCTAACCACGTTCCCAGCCACTCTATTACGCTTACAGCACGTCATCACTCGCTTCTCTCTAATACTCACGCACTACCTTCAATTGCCTGCGCACTCCTGTCGACTTCTCACTGCCGGCATCTTCCACTTGACTGCAACGGAGCGGTCAGAACCTCGTCTGGTGTTGGGTAGGGCCTCGACCCTACGCGTAATTATTAGCTGCTTTATCTGTCACCTTCCGGTCCAAATTGCAACTGAGAGGCGGACGTGCCGAACCGCGCACCCGGGGCTCTCCTTACTAAGTCCCCGCCGCCTATACACTACCGCCTAGCTACTCCTTAGGCTCCGCCGAGAGCCCCTTCCTGCTGCCTCCTGGCCGCTCATTCTGCACCCAATGTCGTCTCGCCCAGATACCATACCTGCTCGCCGTCTTGCTTGACGTGTCTGCTCTCCTTGCGATCTTCGTCTCGGTTGATGTCGACAGCGATCTTCCAGCTTCAACGCCCTCTCGCCCTGCCGGTGGAGGTAGCGTCTCCACCACTGCTGGCACACTGTTGGTCCTCGACTGGCGTGTCGTACGCCATACGCTGCACCTCAGTCCTCCGTCAAGTCGATCGTCATCACCACGCGGCTGTCTCGCGACATTGCGTGCTCTTCTCGTGCTGAGAGCACCTATGTACACAGTACCATTCTTTGTCGTGATCGTCGCCCTACCGATCGTTGTGAACTACCATCTCGGAGTGAGCGAAGCCATCTTCAACGTCGTCGTACAGAGCCGACCAGTTCTTGCCCTCGGAGAAGGCGCTCTTCTTCAGCATCCAGTACTGGGTCGCCAACATCGGAGCGTTCATCGTAGTTGTAACAAGTCTGTGGACACCTGCTTGCCGGCGGACCGTACTGCTCACCCAGTGCTGTGCTGCGTACGTCCAAGGTCGCGCTCGTCACTCAACCTATCACCGTATAGGCCACTTAAGTAGCCGGAACGTCCTCGCGGTCGTTCCTATTTATTGACAATCTCTTACTGTCCTCCTCGTCCAACTCGTCCGTCCGTCCAACTCGCTCGTCCGTCCTATTGCTTTGCCGTCGCAAAGACTTCCTTCCGCTTGCTCCGCCGTCGCAGAGACTTCCTCGTCCAACTCGTTCCATCAGACTCTCTGAAAGTACGCAACGCGTTCGTCGTGAGGCCTCGGTATACGCCTATATCCAAAGCCACTCGGGAGTACGCCTCGGGCGACCTTCCCTCTGTGCTAATCTGCACGCGCAGCCACCACGGCTGACTATGGGAGCCTCAATACCCCCTCACCGGTCCTAGCCTTCACGCCGCTTCACGTCACGCCCGCTCCAAATCGTCCAGATCTCGTTCTCAACACACAACAGACTGCGAGCTATTCCCAGTACCCCGTCTAGTTGCCGTTCTCGACGCACTCCAGACTGCAGGCTATTCCCAGTACCCCGCTCAAAGCCGCTCTGCTCGCCACCGAACGACTAGCTAAGTTGCTTGTCGCCGCGCTACTTGTGAAGAAGCATGCCAATGGTAAGTGAGCGCTTCAACGCCCCATCGCCCCCACCGTTCGTGCTCTGCCAGCCACCCGTATCAGGTCTTTGGCTTCACCGACTGCTCAGGCGACCCTTCAGCCGTGAGATCACCCAGCATGTTGCTTGTTGAGGGCGGCGACCGCTCGTCGATACCCCCTCTTAGCAACTCGTATCTTCGCCACCTGTCTGCAGCGTCCACCCCGCACTGCCTTAGGTCAGCGTTGACTTCGTCTCGCTCGTCCAGTGGCTGCCGCCGTCCACTGTTTGCACTCGGGTTGCAGCCGCTCGTCCGTGCTACCAACCTGTTACAGTTGTACCGTCATTAGCTCGAGTCCTGACTACGTGATTCAATTATCACCATGGTTATGGTACTTCACGATGATCGTGCAGCATCCTCCTCGTCTTGGTGGGTATACTGGAACACGTGAAGGTCACGTCCTCAGTATTTTGTGCTTGAACGGAAGCGCGACAGAGTACCATGCCTTGGTGCTTGGTAGTAGCCCTTGCACGCCCATTTCTACTGCCAATCGAAATCAACATCTTTGATCATAGCAAACTGAACTGGCTGGGGCTCTCTGGAGGATCGCAGATTCGCTGGTCAAGGTGCGGGGGTTAATACAATTTTTAAAGGTACGTGTATGCATCCGTTACATACAGTACGCGAAGGCCGCGTCGCCGTGCCGTGGTCACGCCGAACCCCGATGCAGTGACGATCGACCTGACCGGCGAGTGACATTGAAGGTAGCCAGTCATTCAGTGCGGTTGGTG
>LGTU01001019.1:0-13157 GCA_001314425.1 Phytophthora pluvialis | reverse complement strand
GTAGGAGGAGAGGTTGTCGCCTCCGGAGTGGAAGTTGTCGCCTCCGGAGTGTACTGCGCTCCTTCGGTCACACCAGGAGTGTACGGCATGGGGGTCGTCGTGTAAGCCGTAGGAGGAGAGGTTGTCGCCTCCGGAGTGGAAGTTGTCGCCTCCGGAGTGTACTGCGCTCCTTCGGTCACACCAGGAGTGTACGGCATGGGGGTCGTCGTGTAAGCCGTAGGAGGAGAGGTTGTCGCCTCCGGAGTGGAAGTTGTCGCCTCCGGAGTGTACTGCGCTCCTTCGGTCACACCAGGAGTGTACGGCATGGGGGTCGTCGTGTAAGCCGTAGGAGGAGAGGTTGTCGCCTCCGGAGTGGAAGTTGTCGCCTCCGGAGTGTACTGCGCTCCTTCGGTCACACCAGGAGTGTACGGCATGGGGGTCGTCGTGTAAGCCGTAGGAGGAGAGGTTGTCGCCTCCGGAGTGGAAGTTGTCGCCCCCGGAGTGTACTTCGTTTCTTCGGTCACACCAGGAGTGTACGGCATGGGGGTCGTCGTGTAAACCGTGGGCGGAGAAGTTGTCACCTCCGGAGTGTAACCCGTAGTCGTGGGCGCCGGAGTGACCTCTGTCTGGGTCTTGGGCGTGTACGGCGTCGACTCCTCGTTGCCTGGAGGCGGAGACGTCGTCGCTGGAGTATCGGGGGCAACCTCACAACCGTTGGAGTTCGACACGATCGGGGCGGTAGTGACGACAGGCGCCCCCGTCTCGGCTTCGGTGGACTCGGCTGTTCCGACGGCAGTCGGGCACTCGGTGTTGACGACGCAGCCGTAGGTTCCCTCGCTCACGTAGTCGCATCTGGAACCGTAGATGAGGTCTCCGTGTGCGCCCGGGCAGCTTCCGCTCTCTCCAGCGCAGATCGGACCCTTGGCGCAGTAGTATCCCTCCTTGCCAGCCACAGACACTGGGTACCAGCCATCACTGCCATCGCACTCGTCGGGCATCTCGGCATCTTGCTCGCAGGTCGCATTGTCGACAGTCGCCGTCGTCGTCTCGGTGGTGCCGGTCGTACTAGCACTGGTGCTGGCACTTGCACTTGCACTTGCACTCGAGCTCGCACTCGCACTCGTGGAAACGGCGCTGGCACTTCCGCTGGTGCTGGTGCTGGAACTGATGCTGGCACTCGTGCTCGCCGTGGTGTACACGACGGGCCCGGTGCTGTAGCCAGCGAGAACGGGAGCCGCGACAATGGCAGCAAGAAGGAGGGAGACGTTGAACTTGACCATGGTTGAAAACAGGTAGCAGGGACGCTGGGTAAGTCGCTCTGTGCAGATGCAGGCGAATTGGAGAATGGAGAGCAGCGACTTGCTTGCACGGATCCCCCACGCAAACGAAAACGGCTCACGAAGAACGCTACGGTGCCCTTCGCGGCAACGAGGTTGGAAACGCCTCCATCATCCACTTGAGAGCACGTTGTCGGTTGCATCCGTTACCTGCAGTTCGGAAATCATGTTGTACGTTGCATGTCACGAAGAGTCTTCCAGTCGAAACTGCGCCTCTTCACGCGCAACGGCCCTCTCCGAAATGCTGACTTTTCGAGGCTGACTATTAGTACACAGCTCCAACTCGGACTCGATGTTCATGCTGGCTTTTCCTCGCGGCCGTTTGCGCGCACTCGTCGGAAAAAGCTGCTCCCGGCTTTTGAGCTCAAAACGGCCGAGCACGCGCGCGAATTCGTGCGCCCTTGTCACATGCTGCTCACGGTCTGCGCTGCAGGCGTGCTCGTAGTACCGGCGACTTGTCCTTGGTGCTGCCTTCTTGTCGGTAGCTGTGCGAGCTTCATACAGCGAAGCACTCAGCTCGAGGATCTGCCTTTGCAGTAGTAGGAGTGTGATATACTAGCTGCAGCCACGTTACTAGCCGCAGTGCGACTGGACAGTTAATCACTAGTCGTTTCCCGTGCATCGATGAGTCTCCGCCGCAAAAACTGCAGCGACGAAGCTGGAGCCTTGCACCCACTGCGAGGCAAGGGCCGTGGAGTCCACGGTGGACAGCCCCGATAGAATTATTATCCTCTCACGACAGCCCGGCACGCTTTCCGGCGGCACTTTCCCGAAACTCCACAGCGCACCCAATACGGTTCACTTCAACTTGCCTTCGTTAGTGGGAACCTCAGCAACAGCATGAAATATGCTCAAAAACAGGATACCAGCCTGTGAGCTCCCCTTCAGGCTTGCTGCCGGGTTGCCCCTCCAAGGCTCACGAGCACAACCAGGAGCACGAGCACCCGCGGCATGTTCACAGCCACCTGCGCGTCGATCGGGTCTACGTGCCGCAAGATGCTCGAGTAGATAAGCCCCTTGTGCATCCATCACCTTGGTCTGCCGTAAGTCGGTCCTGCTGCGGGTGAGGACACCTTACCAGTCGCATATATATTATGCCGTATCATAGGTTTATGTTTACCTATATCTACAGCTCTAGGTCATCCTACAAGCCATCTTGACAACCTAGAAGCGCCACCATTTCTCGCTCATCAAACCGCGATGGAGCACGTGCTGGGCGACCTGGACGGCAAGACGGACGTGCTGCGCTTCGTCGTGGGCTTCCTGTCGTTCCGCGACTGGCTGTCGCTGTCGTCCTGCAGCCGCTCGCTCGCCAGCTCGGACCTGCGCCGCTTCGTGCTGTCCCAGGGCGTGTTGCGCGTGCCCCCGCCGCCGCTTGCCAAGGGCCCCAACAACGCGGACGAGCTGCCGGCCGCCAGCTACTACGCGGACAGCTTCGTGCGCCACATGGAGCCCGAGATGCTGCGGAGCATCACGACCGTCAAGGTGCCGCGCACAGGCATGCACCTGCTCAACCTACTGCGCGTTCTACCCGCTCTGCGCTCGCTGAGGTTCTGGGACTACCCGTACTGGACCCCGGAGGACGGCGAGCCCGAGGACGACGAGCCCGCCATCAACGTCGCCGCCGTGTTGCACTTGCTGCCGACGTTGCAGGAGCTGAATGTCTCCGATGCGGACATCACGCTGTCGGAGCTGCTCGATGTGGCAGCGCAAGGGCGAGAAAACCCAGAGACCAAGGAGATCCAACCGACCGGGTGGAACTTGCGAGCCTTAGATCTGGCAGAAACGGATGTGGTGGATCTGTCGCCACTCGTGGTGCTGCCACATTTGCAGTCACTGAGTGTGAGACGCACCAATGTGGCGACTCTGGCCGTGTTGGAGGCACTGCCGGAGCTGCACGTGCTGGACGTGTCCGAGACGAGAGTCGTCGAGTTTAGCGCGTTAAGGGCGGTGCCGCAATTGGAGACGCTGGACATGAGCAAGAACTGGGTGACGACGGATCTAAGCGTTCTGCAGCATCTGACGGCGCTGAGGTCGCTGAAGGCGACGAACATCGGCGCATCGGACTCGCTGGAGTTGACGCTGAGCTGCCCCGAGCTGGAGATTTTGCACTTGCAGAACACGAGGCTGACGGACCTGGAGTTTGCGAGCGGCTTGCCCAATCTAACGTACTTGGATATTCGATGGACACACGTGGGAGATCGACGGCCGTTAGCGGCGTTGGAGTCACTGGAGCAGTTGCAGTTGGATACCAGAGAGAGAGGAGCACCACCTGCTGAGGTGGCGGAACTTCCTGCGCCATTGGCGAATTACCACTGGCTGGGTAGCCTGCACAAGCTGAAGAAACTGAGGATGTACAAGCACAACTACCAGGACGATATCGCCGATGTACTGCGCGAAGATGTCGAAGAGGGAGGAACGACTGTCGTCTCTACCAGGGGGCTTACGATTCCCATGGCACACCGCGTCCCCAGTTCGTTCCTGAGGGACGTGAGCAGGCAGGGAGCTTTGACGTCGTTAGAGCTACCACCTCTGACGGACTACTCGCCCCTGACCTTGATGTCATCGACACTACATCATTTGCGACTACAACAGTGGTGTGCGGATGACCTGGTACAAATTGCCGCGCTCGGAGAGATGCCGGCGCTTACGAGACTTTCAATGTCGCTGCCGCCAACGGCTCAGGTCATGGATCTCCTCCCCCTCGAGGGCTTTGCGCAGCTTACCCAACTCGAGCTGCTAGACGTCCTGTTTGAAGATCTGTCTCCGTTGGGAGCGCTCGTGAACTTGGAGAAACTGGTGCTGTCCCTGCCTGACCGCGGTAAGCGGCAGCTAGCGCGTCGTCATAAGGATCACCAGACTAGCTTCGAGTTCCTCTTGCATCTTACGGAGCTAGAAGAGCTATCGCTAGTTGGTCGCGTTGACTTTAAGGACGCTTCGCTGCTCTCAGGACTGCACAAGATGCGTCGGTTGTGGCTGAACGCGACCAAGGTGGAGGATGCTGCTCCACTGGCCACCCTGGTGCGTTTAGAGGTGCTGGATCTGGGGCTCACGCCTGTGATGACGGTGGAAGGCATCCCCGAGCTGCTAGAGCTACAATCGATCTGGATCCCTGAAGCCGTGGAGTGCAAGACGCTTCGCGACGCGACCAACTTCCCGAGGCTACACTCCATTTGGCACCCGGACGACTACAACTGCCTTTGGACAGATCACAAGTTCTAAGCTCAGGTAACGAATCTCATGTCGAGCATGTACAGCCAAGTTTGGGACCGTATCGAGTCCAAGTGTTGATGATTGCATTTCGTGTATACGAGGTAGTACTCGACAGCAAAGGTCGTACTACTAGAGTTGCCCTTGATGACCCGAGTTAAACATGGTCTTTACAATCCAATGAGCTTGGACGACCACCGCCCGCCCAGTCGACCACAAGCGACGTAGCATCACTTGCCAATTTCCTCCGTCGCGAGCACTTGCTGCATTGGAACAGCAACTCCACCCCGCTGAGCTACGTACAATGACTCGGCTTCCGAAGCGCAGCATTCTAACGACCAGCTTTGTCGACCGAATCAAGGCCCAACACCACGCACGTAAGGAACGCAAGCATGTGTCGACAAGAAGCCTTCGATCCATCCTGAGATGGAGACGCTCGGAACGAGATCTCCTGCCCAAGCTGTCGCAGTGGGACCGTCACAGCCTGCTGCTCGAGTCTCGTCGGTGCCGCGCCATCTCGGAGTCGCAGCCTCTTCAACCACTACGTCAGCATGCAAGTGCTCAGCCGACGACGTCCAAGCCAACGCACTCTGGCGAGACGCTGCACTTCTCCTTCTCTGGCGGTGGCTGGCTCATGGTCTACATGTACGGCGTGTGCAAGGCCCTGCGTGAGCAGAAGGTGCACGAGAACGCCAAGTTCATCGGCACTTCAGCTGGCTGTCTTTCTATCGTGTCGCTGGTGCTGAACGCGGACTTCGACGAGATCTGCGACTCCGTGGTCAACGACTACGTACCCGCCGCGCACGCGAGCTGGAAGGGACCGTTCGAGATGCGCGACTACCTCATTGACGCCATCACGCGCCATGGCAACGTCAACAACATGGACAAGCTCCACGGCAAGGTCACTGTCGTGTACACATCGCTGTCAGCTTGGGTCACGCGCCGCGTCTCGCACTTCAACAACCCGGTGCACTTGCTGCAGACGATGGTGGCCTCGTGCTGTGCGACGCCACTGGTTGGGTTCCCGTTCGTTCACGAAGGAGAGTACGTCATCGATGGTGGGCTACTAGACAACCAGCCTCTCTTTGAAGAGGGCATCCCCACGATCACGGTGACGCCGAACGTCTTCGCGACTGCAGACATTCGTCCGTCACGCTACGTGCCTCCGTGGTGGTCGATGTACCCGCCGTCACAGCGAGATATGCAGTGGCTGTACGATCTGGGATACGAGGACGGATTGTCGTGGTGCAAACGTGAAGGTCTTCCTGGGTCGGAGAACGTTGTTGTCCCGACAAAAGCTGCCGAGTACGACGGCGAGTGGAAGACGGTCATCGGGCAAGTGGTGGGCTACCGGTCGATTGAAGCCTTGGTGCTCGCTGCGGCGGAACTGCTTATGCTCTCGGAGGAGTCGATCACGTGCAGCTTCGTGCGGCTGGAGATACTGCTCTGGAAGCTTGCAGCGATCGTCGGTGCAGTTCTGGACCGGGTGACTGTCCTCTGGGCCGTGTTGGCTTCCTGTATGCTGCTGCCATTGGTGCTGCTGGATCAGCACGACACGCTCGAGTTCGTTCTCATGTTGGGAGGCCACTTGACACTAGCACTGGTGAAAATCAAGAACGTCTGCAGACACGTCCACGCGTCGGAAAAGTGGCGCATGCTGCAGGGAGCTGTCATTGCGACGGAGAAGCAAGCGAGCGTCAGCAAGCACCGACTCACTCCGCAACAGCACGAGCTGCTGGCAGAGTACTCGTATGTCTACCGACTGGGTAGCTTGTTGGCGTAGGCGTACCAATGAGTCAAGTGGATATACCTGTAGTTCGCAGCGTGAGGTGATCTGCTAATAATGTGAGACGAGTCGTTTAGATACTGCAGTTGTCCTTGACGAGCAGAAACCTCATGCTTGGGTCGCCATTCGTGCCCACCACCGCAATTGCAGGCAGGCGTTGATCAACTTGCTTGCGGAAGGCTGAAGGCATGCTCGTAGCTTTTCATACGAGCTCTGCTCTGTTGACAACAGATTATAATACCCCTGAAGGTAAAAGCGATGCAGTGACACCACAGTTCATCTTTCCATTAGGTTTGGCAAAATAAGACGCGTGCGTGCGTGAGCATTTCAGCGATGAACGTTTCTTGGGCGTGCGCGCTAGGCACAGATAGCTGGCCGTCACGTTCGCCTGCCGAGCTAGTGTAGCGTTCGTAACGGAGGCGACATATTGCAGGCTGCCATTTGCAGCATGTGTATAGTTTCCGTATATGATTCCCTGTTATTATTCGTGCATTCGCAAGATTCATTTTTTGGCAGTTAAATCTCTATACCTTGATTAAAATAAAGAACCTATACCAGCCCTTCGTAAATGATGACGAGGAGACCCTTCCTATAGCGATATTATACAATTCTTCCTCGATTTGCGCCACGGCGCTCCGACTCTCTACGGAGGTCATGCTGGCGTCAAGCTCATTGCTGCGTCGGACGGGTCGCCGCCGCCTTGCCACCGAGACCCACTTGAACATGAAGGCGTGGGGAAGGAAGCCGCGACCACTCGCACACCAGTCGCCAGCTGAGCGCCCGTCGAGCCCCAGCGCCAAGCTCGGGAGTGCTTTACCAGCCCCGTGGCTCGCGACGGACGCGGACGTGGGCATCACGCGCGCCTCGGCCCCCGCAGCCAAGAACGAGCACTGGAGCTACGAGATCTCGCTGCGGTTCCCTCAGACGCGCACACTGTGGCTCGTGCAGCGCTCGTACGCCGACTTCCAGCGCTTCCACGCGGCCCTCGAGAGCGCCTTCTTCCAGGCGCTTCAAGCTCGACGGGTTCAACTGCCGAAGCCCTCGAGACTCGGGTGGGACGCGTTCCGAGCCCAATCAGCGCGAACCGCAGCTGCCGATAAACTCCGGAAGCAGTTGAACAGTTACCTGCACAAGCTGCTGGAGATCGACAGTGTTCATGCTTCTGACCCGTTTCGGGATTTCGTGACGCCTCGTCCGGAGTCGGACGATAGTGAGATTGTTCAGGAGGCGGAGGATGACTGTGGGGGTACGCTAGGGTCAAGTTTCCGGCGTATTGGACGCTCAAGTAGCACGACGAGCACGAGCACGACCATCAGTGCGAGGGACAGTGTCGACGGACTTCTCCTTGACCTGCCAATGCCTTTTCCGTGGCGGGTGCCACCACCGGTTGTTGCTCCTTCAAAGTGCGATGAATTGGTACATTTTGGAGGGACGATCTCTTTGACAGCTCTGGGCGGACTTTCTGTTGGGCTGACAAAGCGCAGCGCGCTTTCCGGCTCGCACAAAGCGGCGGCGGTGGCTGCAGGGGTTGCCGGTGTGGCACTGACGGGGCCGTTGTCGGCGGTGTTTGCGTTGAGTGCTCTCGGCGGTGGTGTGGGTAAGTACCAACTGAACAAAGCGTCTTATCTAAGTGTTTGCAAGCCCCTACATGCTGATGAATACGCAGGGATCGAGTTTGTCGTGGAGAATGCCGAACAGTTTTCGGGTCCAGGACGTGCGGCGAGATTTGGAGATGCCATTCACTTGTTTTGCCACACGGTCCGCAAATCCGTTCGAATCGTAGCGGCCCCCGACTCGAAACGTGGTCACGCCATGGTAACTGGAGGTGACTCTTACAAGACGACCTTGCGCCTTGTGTCTCCGTATGGACACATCGGGCCGCTTCGGTGCGGCAGCCAGGTTTTTATGCAGCTTGTGGATGGGGAGTGGGCCGGTCAGCTTCTTGGTATGCACGGCGAGTTTATCACCGCTACAAAGTACTCCCCAGCAGTATTTCAGTTGAGGACTGTTGACAATGAGCACGATTCTGTTGACTGCCCAGAGCCAACAGCAACACCTGAGCAGCAACCTGAGCAGGAAGAGCGGTCGTCGCTCCCTCCGGTGTTGCCAAAAAGTCTGATTCCGTTTAAGCTTCGCGTTATGGTGTACAACGTGTGGCTGCTTCCCAGTTTCGTATCGTCCTTCAACGAGAAGGTGTCTCCGTGGGCCTCACAACGCGCTTCAGCTATTCCACGGTGCCTCGCTCCTTTAGATGTCGACGTTGTGATATTCTGTGAGGCCTTTTGTAGCTCAGCTCGGGAGAAGCTGGTGTCTGGGATGAAGTCACAGGGCTTCATTTACGAGACCAAGGTCGTGGGAGATGTTTCACTTCTAGGCTCCAAAAAGGCGATCGACGGAGGTTGCTTCGCCATGAGCAAGTATCCTCTCGCAAAATGCGAGGAGGTCACGTTCGGCAACGTCGCATCCGGAGACGATCGATACGCAGACAAAGGTGTCGTCTACTTCCAAGTCCGCGTGCCCGTCAAAAGCAATGCAGGGTCCGACGTGGACCAGACAATCCATGTTGTGGGGACACACCTGCAGGCCTGGGAAACACCGATAGCCGTCGCCACGAGGAATCGCCAGCTTATGAAGATGCGCGAGTTTGTGGATTCGCTGAACCTGCCAAAGACCGAACCGGTAATTTTTGCTGGTGACATGAATGTGAACAAGCACGCCGACGGCGCGCAGTCTCCAGACGGCGAATATACAGCTATGCTAGACCTGCTAGGCGTTCACGAGCCAGAGTTGCGCGAAAAGTCTCCAATCTACAGCTTCGACCCCCTCACAAACGGTCTCGCTGTAGATGGCCCCAGCTCCGGAGGTATTACCGAGCGTCTGGATTACGTCATGGTAGAGCGCAGCCACCGCCAACCGGTTGAAGCGTCAATTGAAATCGTGCAGCTGAAGGCGACGCGGCATTGGGCCCCACCACGAGGCGGCTCCGACGAAATCCTTGTTGACTTGTCCGACCACTACCCAGTTGTCGCTGACTTCCACTTCTAGAGAGAGCCGACAACTATTGAACACACATGACTAAATTATTGCTTGGCAGAAGGTTTAACGCATCGCTGGCTTCAACCGATCGCTGCATTTTGTTTGTGTAGAGTGGCGGAGTCTGGTCGCCTGGCGCTGGGGAACACTTGCACTCGAAGTAAACTGAGCGACAAAGTCTGCTTGGGGCGATTTCATTTTCTGTTGATCGAAACGCAGCTAACAACGCTTAGTATGTCGATGTCTGACACGGACAACAGGGCTACACAAAAAAAGCAACAAGAAGTTAAAGTGCTCTTGACTACCGTTTATGACGGTACTGTATGAAGGTTTCACTTGTCTAGAATTGTCGATTTCTGATTCGCTGGCGTCAGTGTAAAAACATGTGATTGGCTGGCTATTTTTCCCCTCAGCATAATCCGTTCTGCCACGTAGACGTCATTGTTGGGATGAAGTTCTGGCTGTACTCGAGCGCGAGCCTGGCGGCCTGCATGGGGCTGCTGTGGTACACGTACGTGACGCGGCAGCAGTTCTACCCGTCGGTCATCTACCTCGTCACGTCCAAGGTGAGCGTGCTGGTGCTGGGCAACGCCGGCCTCGTGCTCACGACGCTCTTCGGGCGGCTGCTCAAGTCGTTCTTCCTGGGGACGCTGCGGGACGCGGAAGTGGAGGTAAAGGGCTCTTATAGTGTATATGTACAGTGTGTGTGGACCCTCTAACTTTGTTGTACTGCTAGTTGCTGCACGAGAATGTGCGCTACGCCGTGACGGAGACGTGTCTGGCGCTCACGATCTTCCGCGAGGAGATCTCGTTCCACGTCATGGTGCTGTTCACGGCGCTGGTGTTCCTCAAGATCTTCCACTGGCTGTCGCAAGCCAGGATCGAGTTTGTGAGTGGAAGGGCTCTCATGCTTTATTATAGTACTTAATTGCTGACGGAACTCTTTTGCTGGTGTTTTTTTGCCAGATCGAGCAAACAGACGTCATCTCGAGACTCACTCACGTACGGCTCGTGGGGCTCATGGCCATGCTCGCGGCTGTGGACACAGGCTTCGTGGTGTGGTGCTCGTTGAAGGTCATGGAGATGGGGCCCTCGGTCTTCATCCTCTTTGGATTTGAGGTGGGTCTGGCTGGAACTGGTGCGGAGGGAAAAAGAGCTAAGCTGACAATATTTGGTGCTATGTTTGCTAGTTTTTGATCCTTTTGGTGACTATTGTGGCCACGTTCCTGCGCTACGTGTTGTACGTGGTGGACTCCCGGATGGACGGCGCGTGGACCAACAAGTTCACGTACCTCTTCTACCTGGAGCTTGTGTCGGAAGTTACCAAGCTGGTCGTCTACTTGGTGCGGCCAGCGTATTGGCAGCCTGCTGCACTTGATGCTCATTACTGACTGTGGCGACCGTGTTTGCTGGCGATGTAGGTCTTCTTCATGCTCATTTTTACGTATTACGGTATGCCGCTACATATTGTGCGTGACCTTTGGATCTCCATCAAGAACTTGCAGCGACGCATTGCGTCGTACTTCCGATACAGGAAAATCACCGCTCATCTGAACGAGCGCTTCCCGAACCCGACTGAGGAAGAGCTCCAGGAGACCGACAGGACGTGCATCATCTGCCGTGAGGAAATGACCCCCGATGTCTGCAAGAAGTTGCCGTGCTCACACATTTTCCACGTCGACTGCCTGAAAATGTGGGTCCAGCGCCAGCAGACGTGCCCTACGTGCCGCTCCACTATTCCAACGGGACCGCGTCGCCCCACTGCCGTTCCCGAGGGACCAGCGGCTCGCGCTGCAAGACCTGGTGCAGAGGACAACAATGCAGCCCAAGCACCTGCAGCGGCACCACCACAGGCTGCTAATGCTCAGCCACGCCCTGCCCCCGCTGCTCCCCGCTTCCGGTTCGGAGTCGCCTTTGGACGTGAGGTTCCGCCGGCAAATCAACCTGGTGCTCCTGGTGCTGCAACTCCTGCAGCTCAAGCCGCGACACCTCCGACAACTGGGGGAATTCCTCCTGCTGCGCCCGGTCACCCGTTTGCTCAGGGTTACCCGAATCCGTACATGTCGCCAATGATGTTTGGTCCTGGTATGGGAGCACCTTTCGGATTCGGGATGCCAGGTGCGTACGGCATGATGCCCCCTTTTGGCATGCCCCCGATGGGCAACATGCCATCTCAGCAGCAGCCAACCATGGACCCGAACAGCATTCAGCGTCAAATTGATCTCCTGCATGCTCAGCTGGCGGTGCTGCAAGCATCGGCGGCTCAGTTTGGAGCCCAGCAGACTCAGACTGTACCGCAACCTCCTGCGTCAGCACCTACGATGCCAGCAGCACAGCCGCAGACCAGTGTTTCGGCCCACACTGCTCCAGCAGCACCTCGTTCTGCTCCGGCCGCAGCTGCATCTCCAGCAACGACTGCTGCTGCTGATGATGATGACGCGGTGCCTGTATCTTCCCAATATGTGGCGCATGAAGCGCCTGCCACCACTGTAGCACCATCGGAGGAGGACCTAGAAGACAAACGTCCGATCCCGTCGACGAATCAGCAACAGGAAACTGTGCAGTCAGCTGCTGCTGCTGGTAGTGAGCCTTCGCCTTCGATTTCTGTGGAGTCAACGATTCCACCGGCACCACAGACCGAGGCGGAGCGCCGCCGGGAGGAATTGCGCCAGCGCTACACCCGTATTTACTACGGTAGCTCATCAAACTCGTCGGTGGCTGACAACGAAGAGAAGAAGAGTGACTGATCGATGCGCTTTCGCCCAGCGCTCGGTAATATAACACCTGACACCCAATGCAGTTGGGCATCTTAAGCTATCGTGTTGGCAGAGACTGCGTGGCTGATTCTTGTGCAAAAGTGTGTTCATTGTGGTTAGCACTGCCAACTTGGCAGGCACGAATAAATAGCTGTATTGCCATTATTACGGTACTGAACCTGGACAATAATTTATTTTAACGAATTTGTTTTTAAACATTCGCTAATTGTTTTTAAAAATCGAATAAAATAAATAATTTATTTTCAACAGCATCGTAAACGGATCATGTTAGTGCTACATAAAGTGACACGAAAAGATAGCAGTGAATGATGGGCGTCAGGCTTGTCTGTGCAGGACAACAAAAACTGGACTCACAAATATATTATGGAGAGACAGTAATTTACCCTCAAGTCCGTTGTAGCATTGCAGGTTCATAATGACAAACTGGTGAGCAAATGAAGTCGCTCGTAGCAACAGCTGGATTGCCTAGTTTGCTATAAGTAATAGGCGACTCACTTCGTTAAATTATGAACGCATAAGGCACAGATATTTTTTAAAAATACTGCTGCGGGCGTCGCCTCCCCCATTGCACGACAACTCTCTAAGTCCCCAGCTTTCTGTGAAATTTTGGTGTTTGTGGTAAGAAACCAAAACGACCATGAAAGCATTAACGCATTGACATTACGGTGTCTACTCTTCAAATTCGTCCACTTGGACGGTATGTTGGTCCTGCAGACTAATTACCTTGCGCAAGTAGCGCAGCCGCAAGTAGTCCACCACTTCGTACAGAGAGTCGTCCCAGTAGTTCGCCCACGTTTCAGGAGTCGCACCATACAGCAAAAACTCCAATACAACGAGACACCAGATGCCACAAGAGTAGCTGTCCTTCTGGATGCAGTCCGTGACAACTCGGTAGTCCAGCTGGTCAGTCAGATCGAGCATCCTCTCGACGACGGTTAGAACTTCCTGCTTCAACGTCGACAGATTGCTTGGTAGCTGCATTGGATCAAACAGGTAGCAGATCTTGGTATCCACGTTCACGGCGAAGGCAGCCCA
>LGTU01001018.1:0-16010 GCA_001314425.1 Phytophthora pluvialis | reverse complement strand
TAGACGAGTAGAATGATTGGACGAGCATAGGATATTGATTGGACGCAAGCTGCGTGTCTATGCGGTAGGCTAGCTAGAGTAACTCCGATCAATCAATCACTTTCGAATCTTCCTTCTACCCCTCAAGTGGTCAAGTGTCCTCGCTCCGGTCAAGCCCAGCGTGCTCCCTCCCTCCTCTTCGTCCAAGCTTCGTGTCCAAGATCCATACCTTCCATCAATACGACCAGGTCCGTTTTGTAAATAGGGCGTTACGTATTGTATATCGGAGCCCCGAAATGTAACTGGGTGGCAAAATAATGAATAGGTGAAACAGATCTTACGCGCCGTTTGTATCACCAGTAGGTGGCGTGGGGAGTGTAGGACGGATGAATCTCAGGTCGGCAGCAACGCGACTCGAAGCACTCGGAAATGGCGAATGACGCCCTAGCCAGAGAAGGGGTGACTTTAAGCCAAAGAGCTGTAGGTAGTGGAGTAACTTGGCTTTAGTTAAGTAAAATAAACATCTGTCAAATTCAGGCAGGAAGATGTAGGGCGGCTGAGAGAGCTTCTAGAAGCTCCCATCTACTCGAACTGCGGGGAGCGGCACTTCTCTTTCGACACGTCCTCCCTCAAGTCAACCTCGTCAATATATAGACGGTCTTCTCTACCACCAAGCCAAGGGGTTTATCAACTTTGTCCAAGCCGGATCGGAGTGGTGCATCGACATGGAAGCAATGAAGCGTGGGTTCACCCGTGGAGCACACGACAAGACTGATGGATTGAAGACTTTGCTGAAGGACGTGGTTAAATTGTATTTGGCGACGTACACTAACGCCGGGGTTTACCATTTCGCCGTTGTGAAGGCATGTGAGAAAGGTGAGCTCTGAGTCCACGAGAGAACGGGAAGACATGGCTTGGACAAGACCCAGTGGATCAGCGAGTCCAAACTTTGCCATGCGCACCGGATGTGTTTGGCTTAGCCAAAGATTTAGCACTAAATGCAAGTAGTCAAGAAAAGAGGCTAGATGTAGTGAGTGCTAAGGGTGTTGCGAATTGGGGTCTGCTTTCGGTTAATGGAACTATCTGTTGCTACACGATCGGAATTGCATTTACTAGGAAGTCACGTATTGCACCAACAAGGACTCCGCTACGCACAGAACCTGAACTATAGACACTGCGCCCCAATGGATGCTGGCAAGTGCGGCTCGCTTGTAAACCGGGCAAAACGCGATAGTTCACATCTTAGAAAATGTTCGTCTCTTCTGCGTGCATGCCATCGTTTACGTTGAGCTATATCAGCAAAGCCACAGAAACTAGCTGCTTAAACTCAAGGTGCGCAGCAAACACTGTCACAATGGTAGGAATGCCTTGGATGAGTTGGTTGCTCATCATTTCAAGTTCTTGCTAAGGTACCCTAGCCGCACGTGCCATTATTTCATGAGGCTCTCAATTTTGCCAAGACTTGGAATAGCATCTTGCCATTAGTAAGTGTCTTGCGAGGCATTGCTTTGATTCGTTTCGTGTTCTTCGCTTTTCTTTTACTGTGGAGGCTTGCCAAAAATGCGCTGTTTGTGAAATATAACAGTCCTTTCTGAAATCTAACAGAAGGTCGCAAAATAAATCTCGCAATACAACATCGCATTTCGACTGTTCTTGTTCCAGTATGCCTCCCAAGCGCAAGCAGTACAGCGACGCCGCCTTGGCTCGCGCCGTGGAGCGCGTGGTCGTGGACGGCGAGCGCGCCGCCAGCGTCGGACGGGAGCAGCACATCCCGTACCGCACGCTGCTCATGTACGTGGCGCGTCGTCGCCGCGGAGAGTCGACGGTCTCCAAGCGCCGCGGGCCTCCGCCAGCCTTGACCGAAGCCGGGGAGCGGCATCTGCTGCGTTGGCTGCGCGAGCTGCAGGCCGCCGGGCTCCCGCTGAGGAGACGCGAGTTGCTAGTAAAGGCCAACGAGGTGCTCAAGAGCCAGAACGGACCGAGCGCTGAGCTCTCCACGGGCTGGTACAGCAGGTTCAGGGACCGACACCCGGAGATTTCGGGGTCTGGAGCGCAGATGGTCATTGCAGAGGCCTCAGAGGAAGAAGAAGAAGAGGAGGAGCCTCAAGAGGAGGAAGAGCAGGAGCAGGTTCAGGTTCAGGATCGGGAGATGCAGAGGTGGAAGACTCGGGGGCAGCTGGAGAAGGAGCAGTTGCTCTCTAGCCCCGTGGAGAAGGCCGTCTTCACTGTGCAGGAGAGTTACACAGACAAGTGGCCGCCTCAGGACGTGGTGGACGCCTTTGACTTGATGCTGGATCCACGGAAGGCGGACCTGTTTGCAGTGATGGAGCCTGGAGAGCTGAGGGAGATGTGGCTGAAGAAGCAGCTGAGGATGATGAGGGCTGCTGCGAGGCGGTGAAGTGAAGGAAGCGGTGGATCACTATAACGACGCGTACGTGTTTGTGTCTGTACCTATGAACTAGCTGTGGACAAATTGGTCTAAGCGCCAAAGTTGAAGGCGAACGCGGCCTTCTTGGTGGACTTGGCAAGGTGCGGCTCGGCGTCTGAGTCGGCCTCTTCGTCGTCGTCGTCGTCGTTTTGGCTCTCCGCGTTGGAATCCGAGTCATCACCCGGAGCAGCAGAATCGGACGTCGTCAGCGCGTTCCAGTTGCTCTTGACAGCAACAACGGTGTCGTCCAGGTTGGGCTCCTTGAGCTCGCGGTAGTACGCCTCGTTCTCGAAGATACGGTCGTACACCATGTCGGAAGTAGGCTCTTCCAGAAACACCAGTCGCGCGGCGTGCTCTGCAGCATGAGCCACTGCGTCTCGCTGCGCACAGGTGGGTGAGCAGTACACATTGGTCTTGCAGACCACGCATCGCCGCAGTGGCTCGCCCTCATCAGCGGCGTCGGCCAGCGTCTTATCGCAGTGGAAGCAGCTCATCGCACGCCAGGCCACAGACTCGGCATCTTTCGCCTTGCGACGCCACACCGTCAGCCCGTACGCCGAGTTGCCCCAGTTGGGAAGCGAGATCTCCTGCTCCAGCACAAAACGGCGCTGGAGTTCGCTTTCGAAGCGACTGTCGCCCGTGTCGCCCTGCCACTCGCCAACATGCAGAATCACATCACCCTGGAACAACTGAACGCTGCGAACAGCCATGACATCACCTGGCGGCGGGTAGCACAGGAACAGGCTACGGCCTGCCATGTCCTCGTGGCCGAGTACCTCCGGACCCCCACGACCAACAGAGCAGAATGGCGGCACGTAGCCGTGGTAGGCATTACCCTCTGTGCCCTCGGCGCTCGGGGGAGCCTTGTCGTAAGCAACGACATCTACGTCAGAGCGCTGCAGCAGCGAACTCCAGTAGCCGGTACCAGCGCCCACCTCGACAATAGGGGCATATTTCGCCATCACACCCAGCGCTTCCTGCGTAGGAGTTGCGTACGCGTACAAGTGACAGCACCAGTCGCGGCAGTTGTTGCGCCACTGTGCCAGAAGCGGGTAGCTGGGCATTTCCACCAACGTTGATGCTGATGAACCTCCATCCGCGTCACCTCGAGCAGCGTCTTTCCGCTCGCGACGGTAGTTTTTCTTCTGGGGCTTCTTCTTGCTGCCCTTGGCTTTCTTGCTGGCGATCGGGTCGCCGCCTTTTGGCGCCGCGAGAACAGCATCCATCTCGCCGTCCATACCAACGCCTTCTTCATAGAAGAGTCGCACACCCTCGCACATTCGGGCGTGGTAGACGGTTAGCAGCGGGTTTTCGCTTTCTTGCTGCTGCGCGCGGAGTCGCTCACGCGCAAGCTCATCCTGCGAAGTTGACGATGCCACCGGAAGTGCCAGCGATTTGATCAGTTGATCCGGTACATCAGTTCGGCACAGCTCGCGGTTCAGGAAGCCTTCGAGTTGCGATGTGCTCTCAGGCGTAAATCGTTCAAGCTCCTTCAAGTACGTTTCGGGCGGAGGCACAGCCCCACACGCACGTCCATACAGCACAAGCGCGGCGTAGTACGTCTGGAAGTACATCTGATCGCAGACACAAGCCAGCGAGATCGGCAGTTCATCGCGCGACGCCGTTCCCACAGCCTGCTGCGCCTTGCGTAGCTGCGCTTGCAAGTCCGTAAGCAGCTGCCTCTCCTGCTTCAACTCATCCGCCGACTTGTGTCCGTTCTGGGTGCCTCCAGCGGCAAATTGTTTCTTGAGGTGCATGAGCACCGCTTCCAGTCGTTCCAAGGCGGCCTTGGTCCACACGCGGCTCTTGAAGATACTCGCGCCAATTCTCCCCAGTCGGATGATCTGGAACAAGGTCTGCAGCAGTCGCTGGCCACCACTGGGCAGCGCAGCCGCAGGATCTGCGTCTTCTCGCAGCACCACGGCATGCTGCAGCACTCCGTGCTGGCACTTCTGGCACTGGGCGCCCTCGATTAAGTCCCTCTTGGTCTTGTCAACGTCATCTCTCTCCTGAAGCTCCAGGGACCTTGAGCCGTTGACGCACGAGCAGCCAGGCACGCCACAAGCTCTCAAAACACAAGTGTCCGGCAGCACGACGGCCAGCCGCTTGAGCACGAGCTTGTGCGCGTCTTCGACGTCCTCGGGTTCGCTTTGCTTGGGTATCGCGTCCAGCAACTTAACTCCGTTTGAGCTGCTGCTACTCGGGCGGTGGTCGCTGGCTGCGCGGCTGTTCTTAGCGCCCGGGAGCTGCCTCCGTCGTGTCTTCTTGCTCTGCTTGCGTTGCTGCACGTGGCTGGCCACGTCCCCGTCCACCCTCAGCCCATACTCGTCTGCCAGCGCCGCCATCTCATCCTCGATGAAGGCGATCTCGCCCGCCTGGAAGCCCAAGTGGCCCGCCTTGCGCTTGCGGCCGCTGCTTGCCTTGCTCTTCTTGCCCATGGCGATAACTGCAACAATGGGCTGCGCTTTTTGGCTTTTGGTTGGTGGCGACGTATGGGACACACAACGTGTACACCATTTAATATCAGGTTTCACAGGATTTGAGCCAAGTTGGACTGGGGAATATTGCGAATGCGACTAGCTCAACGCTTTGGTAGTAAATGTGAGAGCTCTTGGTGTACCAGAGCCCTCCTCCACAAAGAGCATATCCGGTATAATAGAAGTTACTACTGTAGTAAGTAACAGTAGAAAGAAGAAAAGAAATTGATTCCATTGGTCCACTGACACGCTTCGTGAACGCATGTCCCGATACTATCGGGCCGATAGTAAGGTCCATTCAAGTGTACCAAAAGACAGCTAGCGATTCTCTCTTGAGCTACCCAGACGTCAGCATTAGAACAACGGCATCATGTGCTTCAGCATCGACGAATTGGCAGCCTTGTGCGTTCCTGGAGAGCACAGCATTTCGTCTTGGGCATCCATCCACTGTTTATAGCCGTCGACATTCACCTCGACCCGAAGTCGACCGTCCACCTCGCACGCTTCGCAAGAGATAACGACGGCGTTGCGCCACTCGGGGTATCTCTTGGTGGCGACATGCCGACCCACCATCACAGCGTCGCCCACCTCGAAGGCACGCCAGTTCCGAACTTTAGTGTGCAGAGGCGCAATTCGCGTCGACGTGCGCTCAATCCATTCATCCCACTTGGACGTCCAACCGCGATAGTGGATCTTCACAAGGGTCGAACTCAAAGCCACCACGCGCGATTCGTACCTGTGTAGTAGACGTATTCCAAGGAAAAAATAGTGTTAGTGTTCAGGGACCCCCGTTCCACAGCACACGAAAACGCACCAAACACTATCTGTGTCACGAGCGTCAATTAGTTCGTCGATCTGAAGCTGATAACGCCAAGCATCCTCCTCACTTATCGTCGTATCCATTTGTCCATTCAGTACCTCAGCCGTCGTTGAAAAAATCTGATCAACCATAGGGGTTACAGTATCTCGCCTAGGTTGACCATCGCTACTCACTGCAGCACTTGCACTACTGGTGTCACGTCCTTCAGGAGTAGGCACTTCACTTTCCACAACTGTGATATCTGTTTGGTTATGGGTCTCTGCGGGCGCGACAGTCCCAGCACCTTCCTCGACATGGCCAGCGTGGTCATCGTCACCGTCATCAACCACACACCATTCATCACCATCTCCATCACTGTCTGCTAACTGAATGGCGTGCGCTGCTTCACACACCGACTCCATTTCGTTCACAGTCTCCACTTCTGGGGAAGGCGAGGGTGGAAATTCCACAGGTCGCTCAAAGTAGTTAAACAGTAAGGAGTGGGGCACGGAAAAAACCGTCGAGTCTACCTTCGCACCGGCATTGACTGCCTTGTGAGTTCCCTTCTGGCAAAGAAGCTCGTCCTGTGCGTCGAACCACTTCTTCTTTCCGTCGACGTCCACTTCGATCTGCAGGGAACCATCTTCGGTATCGCAAGCTGTCACACGCGCATCTCGCCACTCCGGATATCGTTTACCAGGCACCTCAGAGCCAACCAAGACTTCGTCGCCCACTTGGAAGACTCGCCAATCTGGCACTTTCGTATGCAATTGAGCTAGGCGTCCCGAAGTTCGGCGCAGCCACTCGTCCCACTTCGAAGTCCACCCACGGAAGTGTACTTTAACGTAGACAGCATCCATATCCACGATGCGAGACTCGTACCAGCGTTTATCCGTGTCCAGAGCGTCAACCAGTTGACCAATTTGAAGCTCGAAGCGCCACGCGTTCTTCTGAATATCACTGTAGAACCTCCCACGCCGCCAATCCATAACGTCCCCACTCAGAGCACCCTCAAGTTTGCTCTCCACCAGCAAGTGACGGCACTGGTTTCCGCCAAGAAGCTCAATCTGCGACGTCAGCTGCAATTTGGTGTCCTCCTCCACTTCTCCATTGTTCTCGGTGTAGTCTCCTAGTGGCATCCACTTCATCTCGTCGTCCGCCCGTTCACACACTTGAACGACGTCACGGACGTTCTCCCTGTTCACTTGAGGGAAGACCTCCCGTAGCTGCGGCTGCCTGAGCACCATCTCCTGGACCATCTTCAGCAATTCCTGCATCGAGCAGCTTCTATCTGCGACCAGCAGCAGCGGCTTCTGATCCTCATCGAGCAGCTCAGCGGGCGTCTCCAGCCCGTCGTGCCACACCAGCAGCTTCATCACAAGACCCCAGTTCCGTGGCATTTGATTCGAATCTGATTCCTGCTCTCCACGGACCTCATACGGCTCCTTCTCCGACTCCAGGTCTCCGTCTCCTTGGGGGTCATCGCTGTCGAGAATCTGATTCTGGATATGGGACGCTTCAAGATCGCGCTGCTTCTCGGGAGTTCCCGGACGGGGGGACTCAGGCTGCAGGTCCATTGCGCCGGGCTCGTGACTGCCGTCGTCGCTGCCCACGACGAGCCAGTCGTCGCCGTCACAGGCCGAGGGATCGGCGGGCTTCTTGGCCATAACTCGACGGGATCCAACTTGGGTTTCGTGAATGGACGACGTTGAACTTGGCGTGCGAGGAACATCCGTTTGGTGTAGATTACACTAGATGGTGTAGCGAACTGCTACAAAAAGTTGCATTTGCTTCAGGTCAGCACAAATTCATCATGGCCTCCCATGGTAATACCCACGACTGCTGGACACATTCCTGGCCACACACAAACGTGCTGGAGGGGGGGGGGGGGGGGGGGGGGGGGGGGGGGGGGGAAGCGTCACACATTTGTGTGCAATAATGGCGCCAAATATATATATATCCAAACGCCGCTGCTATTATCAACCAGGATGCTCGGACGCTGTCTTGGGTGCGTCAAAATAGAGACACGAACATCCATCCATCAGCGATTCCACCGTCACGATGATTAGCGTCGACGTACGCACCCTTACCATTATCGTAGCATGTTTAAACAACAATCGCAATTGGGTCTCACTTTGCTACGTTCTTTGTGTTTGACTTGAAACTTGTCAACCACGACATATAAGAGCAAGACCGAGCAGTTGCACTCGACGAAGCAGTTCTCTTTCACACTTCAATTGGGTCAGTGATGTGAATGACAAACAATGGAGTGCACACTCCTCCAAACACCAGAACTCTCCATTGACGTCCATACTCCTGGGAGACCTCGGCTCTGACCATCACCTCCTAACTTACTCGACAGTGTTGCCAAATGGCACTCTGTCGCCGAACAGGAATCCTGTTACAGGAATGCATAGTTGCAGGCACCCAAACCGGCTTGTTATCCGGAACAGTAGCCACAGAATGCAGATACCGTACCGCACGAACTCATGATTTTCTGGCGGCTGCAGCTACCTCGGCTCGAAACTTGTTGTTGTCTTGCACTGCTCGTTTCCACCTTGTTCGTGGCGTCACGGAGCTCCACTCTCGCCTTGAACCTGACCGAAGCAGAGAGGACAGCACCTTCCTCAGCATACGGCCACTTGGGTGACGTGCACCCATCGCCGACTTCCAATTGGTCTCTGATCCAGATCGGCAATTGTGTGCGCCACATCACATTTCCGCGCGACGGCCAACTGTCATTGTGCTCCAGCGACGACGAAGAAGACCCGCTCCGAGATGATGCCGCAGCAGGTGACGACGCCGCCCGCCGTCGACTCGGACCCGAACCGCCTGGTGTCCAGCGAGGAGGAGATGCTTCGTCTGGCGCCGCAGCCGCACGAACGCGTCGTCTACTGGGGCTCCGGCAGTCCGCAGGGTGAGCGTCGCTACCCCATCCCATCCGCGCTTCCCGCCCTGAGGTGACGTTGCTAACCTGCTGCGTGGGCCTGCTGCGTCTCTTGTGTGCACAGCCTGGCGCATCCTAATCGCACTGGAGGAGAAGAAGTTGCCATACCGCAGCGTATGCGTGAGCTTCTCCAGCGGCGTGCTCAAGACGCCCTTCTTCCGCGCACTCAACCCTCGCATGCGCATCCCCGTGCTCGTGGAGCCCGTGGAGTTGCCGCCGTCCAGCAAGAGCTACAAGGACAAAGAGGCGCACGAGACGTTGGACCCCAAGAGCAAGGTGGCTGAGGCTGCCATGGGCATCTCGCGACTCATGACGCAGACCACGTCACAGTACCGGACCATCGTCTACGAGTCCGGCGCGATCCTCGAGTACCTAGAGAAGAAGTACCCCGGTGCGCCATGTATGCCGGCCTCGCCGGCTCTGTATGCAGTAGCGCAGTCCCGACTGCACGAAGCCAACGAGATTCTTTCGGTTGTGGGCGACCTGGTCGTGTATCTGCGTCGATTCCCCCAGGAGAAGCGCAACCCAGCCATCGTCAATGCCAAGTGGGCGTCGGTGGAGAACGAGTTGAGTCTGTGGGAGTCGTACCTTGATGGACACCAGTTCCTAGTGGACCCGGAAGTGCCGTATTTGTGCGATTTCACACTGTTTACCAATGTTGCCTACGCTGTGCGGTGTGGCCTGCAGCTCGACGGACTCTACCCGCGATTGGCAATGTTCTACGTGCGGATGTGTGCGCGCGCTTCGATCGAGACGACCTGGCCCCCGCACTGGCGAACAACCTTCGGCTCCAAAGTGCTCACCAAGACGTGTTGTTATTGTGGCGGCAGAGCCGAGCAGCCGTGTGTATGCAAACAGCGGCCGGGGGTGCCACCGCCCCCAGTGCACACCACCCAACAGTCATCGTGATAAACTACCGTAGGACAAACTGCTTTCGAATCCAATGAGTCTGCGTTACCTTACGAAAGATGACGTGGACATACAAAAGTGTGTGCAGGATCCAGCAATTCGAAACAACCCTCATTTTAGACCTGCAAAGTACGAGTAAGCTTAGTTGTCATTCAGATTGGCTCGGCACCTTAACATCGCTCATTTTTCGTTTTCCGATCCCCGCTGAGGTGTCCTGCTTACCAAAACTTCGGAGCTCAGAGCAGCCCAACCTTTCGCAGGAATACCTGTGCGCGGCGTAGTGTCAGCTCCTTTTCCTTTTCCGTGTTCACGACGCCGCACTCGGCCATCGTATCACGCTCGGGAAAGTGCCATGCTTTCTCCATATGCTCGTAAACTTCCCACGTCGCGTCCGAGATGTCGTTCTTTCGGGCAAGCATTCGTCCCTTGATGATCTCACGATCGCACTCGCACATGATCAAGGCAAAAAGCGCGCCTTCCGTGTGAGCAGCAGCGATAAATCTCTGCCTCTGGATGGGGTCGCGGAAGGTGGCATCAACTACCACACGCTCTCCTTTGCGCAAATGCTTGACGCATAGCTTCAAAACCTCGTCGTACGTGCGCCGGGTCATTTCAGGAGAATACAATCCTTCGTCGAAGCTTTCTTCGCCCTTGGATGCAGAGCCTCCACCTTCTTCACTTGCGTTCTCGGTTGCCTGTTGCTCTGCAAGTTCCTTACGAATAGCATCCGAGCGCAGCCACACCAAAGTATTGTCGCTTTCTGCCAACATCTTCGACAAGTTGGATTTACCGCTTGCTGGTAGACCCCCCACAAGGATCAAACCCGGTCGCTGGGCAGGTGGACTCAACAGTTCCAGTGCCACCAGCCAGTAACAACGCGCCTGCTGGGTTTCCTCGACGCGACGTACTGCCGTCAAGGTGGGGTCCATGACACGAAATCCACACACTTTCGCTCGTACAACAGCTCGATACGCAGCGTAGAACGTGAACAAATCTGCATTTTCGGGCGAGTTTTGCACTGCCTTGAGGAGATATTGCTGCTGTAGAAAGCGTGCCAGGTCGGGACGGCCCTTACGCCAGATATCCATCGACAGAAATGCTATGTCAGCGAGCGGATCCCCGAACCGGAATTGCTCGTTGAACTCGATACAGTCCAAAATCACAAACCTCGCGTCCTTACTGGACGAACGAGGCAATCTGTAGACATGCTCGAGTCGTAGATCTCCGTGGGTATCACAAATGTATCCGCTCCCCACTCGTGCCTCGAAAGTATGCCTGAGTTTCTTCAACCACGCGTATGATAACTCCTTCACGCGACGATATACCGGTTCACTAACTGTCACTCCTGTGTGTGACGTCGTTTGGTGGAAGTTCTCGTCGATATTGCGGCGGATCATTGATTCTTCCCCAAAATGATCGATCTTCGGTCCACGACGCGCATCAGCATGGAACTCCACAAGCTTCTCCGCCACTTGGTCCAGCATCTCCTCCGTCAGCTCACCGTGGTCCATGCGATGCAGCAGCGTGCAGTCATCCGGCAGACGCACCATGTGCACTGCCCACTCGACGATCTCTCCAAACTGATCATTGAGCCACCAGTCCAAGTTGCCGCTCTTCTCTGGCGTCCAGAAGTCGTCGCAGCGCACACAGATCTCTCGTGTCGCCCTCTTCATGGACACTGGCACCACGCCCACGTACACGTCCGGAGCCAGCCGCTGGTTCAGCTGCACCTCTGCGAAACACGCCTGGAAGCGTTTGTAGAGCGTCGAGAAGTCAACAAAGCCGAAGTCCACCTGCTTCTTCACCTTGTACACTCGCTCCGGCAGCAGGAAGACCATGGACATGTGCGTGTGCACCACACGCAGTCGGTCGACGTCCTCCAGACCGTTAGGAAACGCCGCTCGCTCTGCGTCTGCGTTCGGGAGCACAAACGACTTGGGGTCCTTCAGTGCTCGCTCCAGCTCCTTCTGCGGCACCTCCAGGGGCGGTGCCTGCTTATGCTTCGGACGTCGGGGCTCCATCTTGGGGCCAAAACAAAACTGCCACAGTCACTTGCCTTCACTTCAACTTGCAAAAGTGCGACACACCAATATTGATGTGCGCCACACAGCGCCACACCCTCTTCAATCGACGAATCAGAGCCGCCCCTCACGATGACCGAGATGCTGGCTCTGGCGCCCGCGCCGGGCTTCGAGAGCGCGCTGGCGGTGATCCCCCCGCCCCCGCCGCCCCCCCTAGCCGACGAAGACGCCGCGTCCCATCCGGCGCCGCCCCCCGAAGCGTCTGACGCCGACGCCGCCGTGCCCAAGGCGCCGGAGACCAAGACGCTGGCCGATCTGGCCCACGAAGTGTCCAACTGGACGCTGCACTCGGACCACGACCTGCACGCGTTCCTGAAACGGTACTCGGCCGACCTGTTCGCGCGCACGAAGGACCTGGAGGACAGCGTGCGCGACATCGCGGCGGAGGCGGACTCGGCGCACGTGCGGCTCAAGAACACGTTCAACCAGTTCCTCATGCTCTCCAACAACCAGTTCATCGAGAACCGCGTGTACGACGAGGAGCAGGAAGATTTCTTCGGTGTGGAGAGCGGCCAGGCCAGCCAGGAGGCGGCGGAGAAGAAGGAGAAGGAGGAGGAGGAGGAGGCTGCAGAGAGTGCTGCGAGTGCTGCTGCGGAGAACAAAGAAGGAGGCGCCAAGGCGGCCGCCGAGTCCATTGTCAACAAGTACAGGGCGGCACTGGATATGGGCATGGAGGCCATGAAGCTCTTCGTCATGATGGACGACGAAGAGGAGGATGCCAAGAGCGAGACGTCGTCCCAGTTCGACACGGTCCTGGATATCTACAACGAACGCCCATTGCCGTTTATCATTGGCACCAGGGAGTTTTTGGAGGACGAGACGCTAGGCTTGGGCGCTGCGCCCGAGGACTATTCCGACAGTGACAGCGACTCGAGCTATGGATCGTCGTACAGCAGCTCGGACTCGGAGTCCGACGCAGTCTCCTCGGAGGAGGAGTCGGAGGAGGAGTCGCCTAGATCGAGGGGAGAGAGGCGCTCGTCACGCTCGAGATCGCGTTATCGCTCGAGCTCAGAGGAGTCCGATGCGTCGTCGGTTGCGGCGCCACCGCCACGACGACGCGCGGATTCGGACGAGAGCGACACGAGCGGCCTGTTTGGTCGCCCGCCACCGACTGGACCGCCGCGTCAACGTGTGGACTCGGATGATAGCGAAGCAAGCGGGCTGTTTGGACGCGAGCAAGAAGCGCCGCCGCCTTTTGCTGCCCCCACACCGGCAAGAAAGAACCAGTTCTTTGACAGCTCAGACGAAGACAGTGATGCTGGGTTGTTCGGCCCAACCCCCGCAGCCAAGCCGCATGTGTTTGCCACCGACGAGGTGGACAACAATCCAAAGCAGCACCCTGTGGTTCTACCGCCCACTGCTGCCATCCCTCCACCTCGGCGTCCTCCATTTTCCGACAGTGATGACGACGATGATGGCGATGATGGTGGGCTCTTTGGAGCTGCGCCAGCAAAGCCGACCACACCTGCTGCGAGGCCTGTGGTTCAACCGACCACTGCTGCCATCCCTCCACCTCGGCGTCCTACATTTTCCGACAGTGACGACGANGGGCTCTTTGGAGCTGCGCCAACGAAGCCGATCACACCTGCTGCGAGACCTGTGGCGGTAGCGCCCAGTGCTGCCATCCCTCTACCTCGGCGTCCTACATTTTCTGACAGTGACGACGACGATGACGACTCTGACGGTGGGCTTTTTGGTGCGAAGCCTAAAGCTGCCCCTGCCACTGCTCCACCACCGGCAGTTGGAATGCCACCTCCGATAGTTGGCTCCAGGCCCTCACCTGTGGTTACACACGACATCAGTGAGAGTGACAGCGATAGTGGTAATGATGGAGGACTTTTCGGAATCTCACAGCCGTCCAAACCTGCCGCTGCTGCGCCGGTTACCACCCAGACACGACAATCTCGCGTGCTCAGTGACTCGAGTGACTCGGACGGAGGCGGATTGTTTGGAGCACCACCGGTACGATCTGCGCTGACGCCGATACCAGCTCCAACACCTGTCATGGCGACTTCGGTGCCACGCGCTATACCGTTGATCAATCGGCAATTTTCTTCGGACGATGATAGCGATGATTGGAGCGACGATGATGGCGGTCTCTTTGGTGCATCTACATCGAAGCCAAACCAATCGCGGCCGCACGGCCAGCCATAACGAGCGGCCCATCGTTGATGACTGAGTGAAGCAAAACCAAAAGAAGAAAAAGGGTGGATCATTGGAAATCATACTTGATATGGCCGAGTCGGCAGTGCTCTACTTTTTGTTGCACATGTGTCTAGCAAAACCAATGTCTCGATCGGCTCGGATCTTGGTATTGCGCTCGTAATGGTTTACCTGCTCTCACAACTGTCCTACTGTAGCACCAGCGTCTCTACAGTGGCTGTAGGATATGGGTTACTCTCGCGAGGATTTTCCACTTCAGCACCACTCGTAGGTACGCGCTCATTGCTTAGCTCTGTCATGAGCAGGACATTTGCGTCCTTGCTTCTGGGTAACTTTGACGCAACCTGGAACTGGGCAATGAGCCCCACCACCAACCTCATTCAGCGGCCAAAATATCGAGATCAGCGTTTCGTTTGTCACTTCTTGATGCTCGGCTGAGCTTGGAGGCCCGAAGCAACGCTCCGCAGTCGCCAGTGTCCAAGAGATCTCTTACTATGACGACCAGCAGATCTTCTCTCTTTGGTTGCGCGCGAGGGAGCTGCCAGTCGCCTGTGTGCAACCGAATGGAAAGTAACAAGCCACGCGACGTGTGCCCGCTACGAACAGCGCAATGTAGATGACAGCTGATGGTTACGGGTTCACCCCGTGATCTGCCACAACCACACAACGGTTACCCCCGCAAGCGCCCACTCCTTCCGTACAGTACATTGACAACACCGAAAGACACGTTCACGCTGACGGAGCTATGGCAGTCGGTCACGCGTGAGCAGGTGAAGCGCGAGCAACAGCGTCGACGGATGGTCCAGTGGCGCAAGCAGAAGAAGGCGAAGATGTCCGACATGCTTCACGAGCGACAGCAACTCGAGAAGACGCTGCAACTTCAAGTCAATGCCGCGAGAGTGGTGTCTGACGGAGTGGCGGTTCATTCCGCTGCCGGTGTATCGCCAGGTTATCATCGAGAGCGCGGCTCTGGCGAGTGAGAACCTGGCGCTGGGAAAAGCTATTAAAGAGCAAGTCAAGGTCAAAGCTCTGATGGAACGCGAGGCGCAGGAGTTCCTTAACCAGATCGACCCAGGAGATTCTCCTCTATTCAGAAATACTGACGTTGATGGATGGTGCGTGCAGTTCCCGAACGGCGAGCCGTCCTTCTACTTCCACCTGCTCACCAAGAAAGAGTACGACAATGTCTTCAACCACTACGCCTTCGCGTACGTCGATAGCCACCCGTGCTCTGCCACAGTGGGGGAAATCCTTGGCTGGACGGTAGACTACGCACTGCTCGCTCAAGGCAAGTCAGGGACGTCGCTCATAGCGCATGCACGGTTTTCCAGACGTCTTTGCTGTACTCTGGACAACTCAGAGAAGATCTTGCCGCACCTCGGCAGGAATTTGTGGCCGGTGTTGGTGACACCGCGAAGTTGGGGCCGTGCCCAGACTGGAAGCGTGTGCTGCAAAGCACTTCAAAGCTTTAACGAGAATGCCCACATGATGATGGGCAACATCCCGGGCGCAGTGAACCTGCGCTATCTCGTCCTCGCACGAGACAGGCGAGAGAAACTGTCTGACGGCAAGCGCGTGGACAAGTATATGATGACCATCGCAGATTCTGAGGCAAACAAACGCAATCGAGAGGCTGAAGGACGGCAGGAAGACGTGCAGTGAGTCCATGAGGGAGGCATGTGCATGACAATTGCAGAGGATGACGAGTATACCATCGACGTGGTGTTCGACCAGTGGGCTGGATGCTTAAGCGAGATGCATGGTCGAGAGCTGTACATCAACCGGATTCGGTTTCCTGTTGGCATGGAGCGATATATATCACCCGCAAGACTTCTTCGCGTTTAGGAGCTAGGAACACAATTTAGAAACTCACGTTTAAAGCATCAAGTGGCTGTAGGAATTGGGCTTCGCGAAAGGATTTTGTATTGTAGCATTATTTCTCATCGACGTAGAGGATGGCCTTGATCCGGCTTGGACCAGCTTCGGAGTCAATATTCTCTGCGACCTGTAAGAATCGGTGGAGGACGTGAACAGGAGATGGAGCTGCTTACGAATGTGCAACGGCGTCGTGTGATAAACTGCCGATCTCGCTCGCGTGTGTCTGTAATCAGATGTACTTCCAGACCTACTAAGCTGCACTTGTGCTGTTGGCAGGCACAGGAACAAGTTACACGCCGCCAGGTGATGTCATGGCTGTTCGCAGCGTTCAGTTGTTCCAGGGTGATCT